>PVKE010000778.1:0-90618 GCA_004027555.1 Craseonycteris thonglongyai
GTTTCATCCCCTGAGAAATGGGGATAATAATAAGGATATTACCTCCTTCCTAGGGCTATTGGAGTTTATGAGATTCATACTCAATGGCTCAGACTGTGTCCTGGGGAGGTAATGGGAGAGTTTTCTTGCAGGACTGGGAGGGGGCCAGGAGGGGGCCTGCAGGGAGTCCCAGGGGGGGTCTAGAGCTGCCTCACCTTTCTGTGGCCTCTGCAGACTCTCAAAGAGCTCCCGTAGCTCCTCTTGCAGAAATTAGAGCCGGGGGTGACACAGGCCTCTCTCCTTTCCACCCACAAATATGGCCCCAGGGGAAGAGTCCACCTCATGGGTATTTTGGCTGAGATATGTGTGTCACCATGACATTCTGCCCATTATCTGGGTCATTTGATCCCAGGAAACTGCCAGATCAGATAATTTGGGTGGTTTGCCTGTCTCTCTGGATCAGATGTCCTGAGTAATGGCCCTTATCTCCACCTGGCCAGGTCCTGTGTAGACAATCCCCTTTTCAGTGAGCCTGAAATGAAAGCTGGTTTCAGCAGGTATATTCAAGGTCAAGCCTCAGGAGAGGATGCTAATTTAGAAGCCTACATTTTATCCTCTTTATTACGTGGCTTGATTCATGACAATGCATAGGCACCGGTAACTAGTAAAGGTTAAAAATCACTGGGATTGGCTAATTTTTACTGAAGTGTCCTATGTGTTCATCAGAGTACAAAGAGTAAGGGTACAGCTCATGCATTTTCATGGAGAACATGCATGTAACCAGCACCCACATCAACAAAAGGAACATTATCAGCACCCTCTGAATCACCCCCAAGCCCCTTCCAATAACAACCTTGAATTGAAGCATAACCGCTATTCTGACTTCCAGCAGCCTGGTTAGTTTCGCAATTGTTGAATTTTATATAAATGGCAGCAGAGAGCATCTTTGGGCTTGGCTTCTTGTGTTCACATTATGTTTGTGACATTCATCCATGTGGTCACGGAAGCAGTATTTTGTTTGTTCTCATTGTGGGACAATATTCCATTAAATGCAACACTATCCATTCTTCTGTTGATGGATATTTGAATTGTCTCCAGTTTGGGGCTGTTACAAAGAGTGCATTCTGGTATGTGTGTTTTTGTGATCATATATGCATATTTGTGTTAGGCATCCGATTTTTTACTATTTAAAAATATAAATGAGAAATGGATGAGCTTATAACGATTTTTCATCTCTTTCATGGTGACTCGTGTGGGGTACAGTTACAGGAAGAAGTGTGCTGCTGCTTCTGAGACCCGTGATCCAGTTTTAACAGGTTCCCCAGATGACCACTATTGGTCCCCCGGAAAAAAGTGGAGGCTTCTGTAGGATTTGTGGGAAGAGCTTTGAAGCGGAAGTCCCATACAGTGCCTTCCCCAGAGGGGACCTCCACACTCCTCAGATCCTCACTCTGCCTCCATGGACCCCACAACCTTGGACCACTTCTTCAAAGGCAGGGTGGGGACCAAGCCTGCATGTGGAGTTAGGAATGAAGGACCATTCCAGTCTCAGGGGTTTCTTCTGTAAAGAAAGATTAGAAATACTGATTTTCTTCAAGGTTACCAGTTCTCCAATAATTTGAAATTAACTGCCATTGATAATGAATTATGAGAATAGTTATCATTTGTTGGGAACTTACATTGCTTTCAATAATTTACATACGTTATACCATTTAATTCTTCCAAGGTTCGTTAGTCTCATTGTAGCATTGAGAAAACTGAAGCTCAGAGAGGTTAAATCCCTTACTGAGGAAACACAGCAAATGTCAGAACAGGTGGAGGAATTAGGCCAGTTCCACTCTAGCCTTCCCTCTAAACTGCTGCCTCAGTTTTGCTTTTCCTTTAGTGATATATTTCAGGCACACACAACAATGCAGAGAACAATAGAATTTCTACATATTCACCAAATTACCTTGGAGACAAAGCATTCTAAGCACCGTGAAAGCTCTCTGGAGTCCTCCCCTCCCTACGCTCTGCCCAGAAGTGCTAACCTCTCCCCTGAATTTGGTGTCTGCCATTCCCACATATGTGTCCATACTTTCACTATACATGTATGTACTCATAAAAGATACTGAATTGTTTTTCAGATTTTTTGATCTTTATTCAGTGGTATTAGTCTGTATATGTCCTTTTACAACTAGGTTGTTGTTGTTTTTTTCATTCAACACTTTAATTTTTGAGCTCTATTCATGATGATAGAGCTCCAGTTCATTAATTTTCTCTGCTGCCTCGTGTTCCCCTTTAAGAATATGCCTGGATCGACCCACTGAGTCCCTTGTTGATGGGCATTTAGCTTCTTTCCTGTTTTCTGCCATGAAAATGTGCTGCCGTATACATCCTATTACATTTATGTATCCTTGCTTCTTTTACTGGAATTTTTGTGGGTGAACTCTCCTGGTCATACCAGGTTTTCTTTTCATCTGTATATATCTATGGTAATCTTAGAAAATTTTGTTCCTTCATCAGTTTTTTCCTGAGCACCCATGTTATACCCTAAATGTGTGTGTCCTGCAATATTCATATGTTGAACCCTAATCCCCATGCAATGATGTTTGGAGGTAATGCCTTTGGGAGGTGATTAGGTCATGAGGATGGAGCCCCAATGAATTAGATTAGTGCCCTTATATGATGAGACCTCAGAGAAATCCCTGGCCCCTTCTACCACGTGAGGATCCAGGAAATGGGTCTCATCAGACACCAAATCAGCCAGTGTCTTGGCCGTGGACTTTAGCCTCTAAAACTGTGAGAAACAAATTTCTGTTGTTTATAAGCTACTCGGTCTATGATATCTTCGTTATAACAGCCTGAACGGACTAAGACAACCTACTAGGTGTCAAGGACTGTCCTGGGTGCTAGGGAGAGAGAGTGGTTAAAAGACAACAGCTCTTGATGTCCAGGAGTTTGCATGGCAGACCAAGCCCACCCACTAGCAGGACAGGGGAATTCTGGGAGCGCCCAATTGGGCTCTGAATGTACCTTCCAGGAACAGAGAGAGACTCCCCAGAGGCAGCAGAAAGGCAGGACTTAGAAGGAGTGGCCAGCCCACCTGGGCACCATGCCCAAACTCCTTGCATTAAAGGACCTCCAGCATCGCAAATGTGCGCCTAGGACGATGTCACAGTGACCTTCGCAATTCCTTCTTCTCAACCTTATTCTCTCTTCCACACATTAATAGTGATGTGTGAGTCAGTATTTAGTGCCTGAAAAGAAATCTGACGGCGAGAAACCCACACATGCTTACAGCCTAGGTGTGCATAACACATGCACAGCAGGTACTGCAGTAAACAGTCCATATGTGCCTGTCATTCTTCTGCACAAAATCCTCACAAAGTTGAAGCTACTATGCTCTATGTTTTTAAAGATGAGGCCTAGAGAGGTTAATTAAGTTACCCAAGGCCACCCAGCTGTGAGGTGGCAGAGCTGGGCTCTACCCAGGTTTTGTTGGCTCCAGCAGCCTTCGTCGTATCCCTCTGAGCTCTGTCAGGATTTGCCTGACATTTCTGGAGGCAAGTCCCTTCCTTTCCATTTTAGAAAAGTACCATCTAAGAGGACTCACTTACCACCTGACACAGCCCACTCACTACTCCACGTTCTCTCCATTCGCACCAGCTACTCGGGAAATTAGAGCAAATCCTATTTAAGACACTGTGGTTCCAATGACAGTGATGGATGAGTTAGTGACCCATCTTATGAACATAGCTCGGAGGTGCTATTTGATCTATGCTCGGAAATTCTCTGACCTCACCCTGTTTTGATCTCTGTGATTTATTTCAAAGATCGCTTTGTTTCTTCTCTCTTCTCCACAAGTCCTGCCGTAGACTTTGGCCAGAAACAATAAAATTCAGAGCTGAGAGAGAAGATGTGGAGAGGAGAGGAGGCTCCTCTCAGAAATCTGAAACACAGACGATGCCTGGGATGAGCAGAGAGCGGGCTAAACCCTCAGCAAAAATGACGAGTTTGTCCCATGGTTGGGTTGCGCAGAAGCTGACTTCCTGCCAAAATTAACCATGTGTGTGTGTTTTAGACAAAAATCTTACAGTTTCACAACCTAATTTTTATAGCTGGACACAGTCTCTTAGTTTCAAAGGCCAGCACAGGGACTAAACAATGTTTGTGGGGAGCTCTGGCAACTCCAAGATTTAGGCAAGGAAAGAAAAAAGAACAAAAGAGGAGGGAGGGGAATGATGGGAAGTGAAAGGAATAAATACAGAGTGCTTGATAAGTACTGGGAACACCTGTCGGCTCTGATCAATTTCATTCTCTTGTCAACACTGGGAGGGCCCTTTATTCCCACTTTACAGATTAGGCAACCAAGGCCCTAGAGGTCAAATGACTTACCCCAAGACACACAGCTGGTAACTGTGAGGTTAAGATGGCAGATTTAGCAAATAAAATTATAGGTCACACAGTTACCGGTACATTTGAATTCCAGACAAACAATGAGAAAAAAACTTAGTATAAACACGTCCCATGTAAAATTATAGACTTATACTAAAAATTTAGCTGAACATTCTATATTTTACCTGGCAATCTTTGCTGAGGTTCAAAGTCAGTTCGTTCAGACATTTCTCAAACATTCCATTACCATGGGCAGATATAATGCTGTAGATCAAACTTGTCCCAACCTAGGGTACATGTGGCCCAGGACCGCTTTGAATGCTGCCCAACACAAATTTGTAAACGTTCTTAAAACATTGAGATCTTTTTGCAATTATTATTATTTTTTAGTTCATCTGCTATCATTAATGTTAGTATATTTTATGTGTATTTCAAGACAATTCTTCTTCCAATGTGGCCCAGGGAAGCCAAAAGTTCGGACACCTCTGTTGTAGACTATGGTTTGTGATTGTCACCAGCCAATATTGCTTGAGTGAAGGCCCTACGCTTTGCATCTGTTATTTCATTTGAAGCCCTTTTATCCTCACACAACCCCATCAATTAGATACTACTGTATTATTGTTTCCATTTTATGGATGAGGAAACTGAGACCCAGTGAGATGAAATGACCTGACCATGAACACACAGCCAGAAATGAGCAGATCTCAGGTTTGGACCCAGTCTGTTTTGCTCAAGAACTGTCACTTACAAAACACCTTTTACAAAAGTTAAGATTTAATACATGTACAGAAAAGTGCTTGATATGTAAATGCATAGTGCTATGACTTACCACAAATACCTATGTAGCTGCCAACCAGATCAAGAAAGAAAGATCTCCAGTATGCCAGACACCCTTGTACTCCCCCACAATTACTACTCTCATCCTCCTCAGAGATACCCCCGTTCTGGCATCTAACACTATCGTTGAGTTTTGCCTGCCTTTAAATGTTATTAACATGTAAGTGAACACATACAGTGAGTACTCTTTGAAGTCTAGCTTTTATCAGTCAACATTATGCTTCTTGGATTCATCCCTGTGGTGTGTGTGGCTAGAAGTTGGTCATTTTTCATTGCTATATAGTACTCCATATGGATACATGCAGTTAGCCATTCAATTGCTGGCAGACACTTTACTTGTTTGGGATTATTTTAAAATGTACTATTATAAGCCACAAAAATGGCTGTGGTGCACATTCTTGTACATGTCTTTTAATGGACATAACTATTTATTTCTGTGGGATGTAGGCCTAGTAGTGGAGATACTGGCCATAGGGAGGGTGTCTATTTGCTTTAGTAGATAATGCCACACAGTGTTTCAAAGCATTGTATCAATTTACACGCCTACTAGCAGCATATTTGATTTGTAGTTGCTCCACATTTTTACCAGCACATTGGATTATTGGTCTTTGTAATTTTAGTGTAGTCATACCTACGAATTAAATAAAATTTGATGTGATCAAAAAAATACTATTTATTTTTCAACTTAATATTTACGGGTGCAATATTCATTATTGGAATCACATAACTTGTAAGCTTTGATTCCAAATCTGGCACGTTTGGTAGCTATAAATTGCATGTACCCCAGCCGTCCTTTGAACTTCATCAGTGACTCATCTAGGGAGACATCTTCATCCAGAGTGTATAATTGTTCAAACTTATTATTCAAGCAATTGACTATACTTTGCACTTTTATTATTCTATTTTCTTTGCATATAGTTTCATTATCCACAAAGAGAAGAAAATGTAATATAGGCAAGAAACGTTTGTGAGGCACAGTTTTTGAAAATATTGGTGTCTCTAATGTTGCTCTTTATGACCAGTACATATCTATTTTCAATCTTTGTACTTGGAACATTATGATACAAAACAAAAGGTATGCTTTCATTTCATTGCTTGTTATTGGAAACCACTCCTTGTCTTTTTTCGAGTTCACTTGCGTATCTATTGTTTCTACGGTTATCATTTCAAAAAAAAATCATCACTTGGCACTAGTTTCAAAACACAAAGAGGCCTAGGATTTGTTCCTAGTATATGCAAAACTAAAGCATTTATACCAGCCATTTGGGTAAATGGCTTTATATTTGGAATACTTTCTTTTTCTTTCTAATTGCATTCTTCACCTCCTGAATCACAGTCATCACTGCTTAATATAGATACAGGTCTTGCACATCTATGAGCATTACCTTGGATGGGGCTCCCTTCACTTGAACTTGAATCTTCTGCTGAATAGTCAGCCATATGAATATCAGTCTTGCTGTTTTCACTCGAATGCTCCATTTGTCTTTTCAGTGTCACTTTCATACAAATTCAAAACAGACATCTTAAAGGTGTTATTTCTACAGTTCACACTTTAACACTGATTATAAATAATTATTCCTTGATAATATTTACATTATAACTGCGCTCAAAGCAAATTAAATCTTCATGGGTCTCAGAGACGCCAATCTTTACAGTGGCTTAAGAAACACACGATATATCTGAGACGTACTGGTATGTCAAGGGGTTAATAAGCATGCCTTAGATTTCTAATTAGATTGAGCACCTTCATTCATTGGCTCTTTGAACATCCTTTTTTATGAAATATCTGTCCCAGTTTCTTGACATTTGGTTGGTTTGTCTGCCTTTTACTTATTTATTAATTTGCAGAAGTTCTTTGTAAATTCTGGATAAGAACCCCTGTTTAGTTATGCATGTTGAAAATATCTGTTTTCTATGGTTTGCCTTTTCATGATCTCCTTAATGATGTCTTTTAGGGAAGAGAAGCTCTTCTGATTTTCATGTAATAAAATATATCTGTGTTTTCCCTTACGGATGGTGCTTTTTGCTTTGTTCAAGAAATCGGTTTTTTTTACCCCAAGGTCATAAAGATTTTCTCCTCTAGAAGCTCCTAGAAACTTTGTTGTTCTGCCTTATCCATTTTGATGTACAACCCAACCTGGATCAATTTGTGTTATGGTATGAGGCAGAGAGGTGGGAAAACTCAGTCTCATAAGGATGGCAAGTGTCTTCAAACTGGCTGTGGACCCTATCTGTCCTCCCAATCCAAACCTAATCCGTCATTTGCTGTTGTTGAGTGAGGGACTTGATAAACAGATTCTAAAATTTATACGCAAGAGCAAAAGGCCAAGAAAAAGAAAGAATGCGTTTTACTGCTATCGAGAGTATTATAAAGCTGTGATAATTGAGACCATGTGATAAAGACGACCAAATACAGCACAAAGATTGCCAAATGGAACCAAATGGAGAGCCCTGCCCTGGCCCCTCCACACACGGGGACACATGCTTTGTGACAAAGGCCTCACAGAGCCGGGGGGTAAGGACAGGGCTTTCAGTGAGCCGTGCTGGGTCAATGGCACATCCACATAGGGGAAAGCAAGCTCCTACTTTGAACCACTACAAGATGCCCCCATGCTCTGTTCTGTTGTTTTTATGATGATGACTGTGATGATTATAGCACCATCGTTACAGTTTCATAGCTTCTGCCACTCTCAAGGTGCTTGCCACTCTGTCATGTCCCCAGCAAGCCCACAAGGCAGGCGGGGAAGACACTCTTCGTCTTCTCATGGATGACAAAGCAGAGGATTGAAGGGGGCAAGTGACCCACCCACAGACACTTAGCTAGCACTGGCCTCACCCGCTTGATTCCAAGCCCTGGGCTCTTTCCACTTCATGAGGAGCCTAGTTACCATTCCTAAGGGGATCAGGGAGATTCTCTTTGTGCCACCAGTTTTACCGTGAGGGTATAAAAAGAGACTGGCAGGAACTACCTCATGATGTTAATAGCCATTACCTCTGGGAGGTGGGAATAGGGGTGATTTGCTTTTCTTCAGACGGTTCAGTATTTTCTGGGTTATCTACATGAGACAAAAATTAGTTGGAAACACAATGCACTCTAATAAAATACATGCAGATACCAATTCTTACTGCTAGTTCCAACAAAGAAGAGTCTGCTCATGGCCACTTTAGAGTCTCTGGGGAGTCCCAAGCTTCACAGAGACTGGTTTTGGAGTCAGGGAGTCCCGGGTTCAAATCCCATCTCTGCTACTTTCTACCTTTACCAACCAGAGTGAGCCTCTTAGCATCCCTGGGCCTCAGTCCTCCCACCTGTGAAATGGAGATAGAACTAGCTGCCTTCGGAGTTGTTTAGATGACTTAGTGAGATCATGTATTTAAGAGTACACACAACGAGGCGTCTGGCACTTGGGAGTCTCAGTCAGTGCTGTCCCTTGTGGTTTGCTACATAGAAGATGTGCCCTTTCCCCCAGAGATTCACTGTAGAACCTTTGAACGTGGGCATTATCTATCATTATCTTTCGTTCTCACTTTACAGATGAAGATATAACGGTTCAGAGGGAGGTGCTAAGACATGCCCAAGGTCATAGAGCTTGAAAAGGGTGGGCTGAAACGTGCTCAGAGAGGGTAAGTGATCAGCCAGAGGCTGCACAGCTCAAACCTACTGCCTGTTAAAACCACAAACTAAATAGCAGCCCTTCCGCGCAACTGCCCTTTATTTTGGTGCTCACTGCTGTGTGTGTTAAGCCTCTTGAACAACAACAGCAGCCGCAGCAGCAACAAATACTCTGCTATTTATTGAGTGCTCACTCAATGCCAGGCAGCCTGGCACTTGGCATCATCGTCTCAGTTCATTCTCCAATCCATCCCAGGATATGGGTCTCTCCTACCCATTTCCCAGACGTGGAAACTGAGGCTAGGAGGTTGCGGTCCGTGCCCAAGCTTCGCAGCAGGCCTGGCAGCAGCTCTGCCCAGCTCCCCAGAGGGCCCGGTGGCATGCAAGGAGTTAAGCGGTAGGCAGTGCTGTGGCTCCGTGCGGGGAGCGCCGGGCTGAGGCGCTGCTGGCAGCGGTGGCGGCGGCGGCAGCAGCAGCAGAGGCGCGGGGAGCTCGGGCTGGAGCCGTGAAGTCCGGGGAAGCGAGGAGCTGGGCAGCGGGGCGGCAGCGAACGAGAGGCTAGGCGGCCGCAGCCCGCGCTGCGCGCACGGGGCCCGGGCATCCCTCGGGCGGGTGTGCGCGCGCGGGGCCTCGCCTGGCGCGGGGTCCCCGCAGTGCCGCCCGCCCGCCCGCCCGAGCGCCAGGCTCGCAGGAGCCCGGCTTCCACTTCCTCTCTCCCTCGCCCGCCTCCGCGGCTCGCCGGCTGGCGTCGCCACCGCCTCCTCGTCCCCGGCCACCGCTGTCGCCGCTGCTGCAATCCAGGACGCACACTTCCACTTTCCCGCTGGAGGCGCGGAGGATGCCTCTTGCACCAGACCCGGGGACATAGCCCCCGGGCCGGGCAGCAGGAGCCTTGGTGGCGAGAAAGGAAATCCAGACTCGGCTTTCCTTAATGCCACTGCAGCAGCTGGCAGCTGGGCAGGCGCCCCCAGAGCGGGCGCGCCAAGCGGGACGCAGGAGTCGCGGAAAGAGACCCCGGGCTTCTGGGCTCCGCCGTCGGAGTTCGCAAGTGGCCGAGACCCCGCAGGTAAGGCCTGCGTCGGGGAGGAGGGTTCCGCGAGGGGACGGGGCGAGGAGCTGCTGCGAAACGATTCCTGCCCCCAGCCAGGCTTCCAGTTCCAGCCGCTTCTCCGCAGGCGCGGGCTTCGGCGCCCAGAGCCCGGGGAGTGAAGAACCAGAGTGGTGACAGCCTAGCTCTGGGTACATGACAAACTTTCCCTCCTCTGGCAGAGGGTGGGACATTCCGGCTCATCCAGGCGTCCTTTCGCCGGGCATCCCGCCGGGGCCCCACAGGCAGGCACTCAAGGGCTTCTGGGGCTGAGCTGGGCCGGGGGGAAGACGGTGGGCCCCTTTAATTTGATTCATGCGTCACCCCCTTCGTGGCCAGCCCAGAGTTCTGAGGGAGAAGGAGCTGGTCATATGTTCCAAGTGGCTTTACAAGGTGTTTATTGGGGGGTGATCGCCTGGTGAGCGAGGCTCCCCGTTATCTGGGGACAGCATCCAGGGCTTCCAGGAGATGGGCTTTGTGTCTGGTGCTTTGCAGGCTTGCTTATTTGTCGTGTGTGTGTGTGTGTGAGTGTGTGTGTGTGTGTGTGTGTGTGTGTAAGGGGACCCATTCAGGCAGATCGCCTTCATTCAAGCCCTTCCTGCTGCCCCAAGTGTCATCACAGAAGAGGACTCAGCCCCAGGCAGAGACAGCAGCAGAGGCGGGGGTCACCTCAGCTTCCTCGCGGCTCCTCCGCTGAGCAGGAGGTGTGGGGGAAGCTCCCTGGGCTGTTCCATGAGACCGTGCGGCTGGAGCTTAGGGAGGTGCAAACTTTCTGCGGAGAAGGGGCCAGAATGGAGGGCTGGCTAGGGGCTCCTGGCATTCTCATCTCCAGCTCGGAGGATGCGGGTGGTCCCCCCGTACTCCAGGCCCCGAGAGGCTCTGCTGAGCCCAGCACATAGCTCATGAGTTTGGCCAGATTATTTTTCCTCCTAATGAAAAGCATGAGTCAAAGAGGCCACCTTGTCCCCAAGGATCATTTTGGAGCCAGGCTGGTGGTCACAGACCCCTAGATGGCATTGTGCGCTTCCTCACTGGGACTTATGCCCAGGGCTGGGTCATCCCGATGGACGGGGTGGTAGCGAGGAGGTACTCCTGGCCATGGCCCGAAGGTGGGACACAGCTCCCCCGCCCTGTGATCGCCTGCCTGGACTGGGTGGCTGCCTCTGGGGAATAGCTTTGCCATGCTGTTCTAGGACAGTACTTGAGGACTTTCTGCCCTTGCTTGGGATTCTGATCTGGGGCCAGGCTGGGAACGGCTTCCCTGGGCTGCTGAGACCTGGGGGTGCCTCCAGGGTGTCAGAGGCCGTTCTTAATGTCCTGGGGAAACACCATCTCTGGGTCAGGAGGTTGAGCTTCAAGTCGGCCCTTAATTTGCTGTGTGACTTTGGGCAATTCACTAGACCTCTCTGGGCTTCCAGTGCTGCTTCTGTCAAATGAAGAGATTTCACGTATCCTCAGAGGTCCCAGTTCAGACACTCTGTGGCCCTGAGCAGTTGTCACAGATGAGATTTTCAAAATCCTAGGAGGTGATGTAACTTAGTGTTGAAGGGGCCTGGGACTCAGATGCATCTGAATTTGACCAGTCGTTTCACCCTCCAAACCCTAGTCCCCCCACTGTAATGTAGGGAGTTCACAGTTCCGACTTTGGAAGGCTGTTGGTAGGACAACCAGATGGCACATGAGAAGTGCTAAGTGTATCTAGTGGAGCCTGGAGCTCCATGGACAGCAGCGAGGCTGTCTGGGGGTTTTACTCCTGGGCATCAGACAGCTGTTTCCCCCAGGCAGGCTGGCCCCATCCCACCTGAGCTCCAGGTGATCCTTGGCTGGGGGGCGGAGCCCTTGGTCTCTCCAATCACCTGGCACCTGCAGTCCCTGTCTCCTCTGCTGCCTCATAAAAGCCTTGTTGGTCCAGCAGCTCCCAGTGGGGAGCCTAGAGTGGTCTGGGAGGACTGGAGGCATCCAGCTGCTGTGTCACCATGACAACAGGAGGTGGAGGTAAGCTGTCTCCATGGCTGCAACTTTGCGGCTGTGCAGGGACCCAGGGCAGAGTTCAGTGTGTCTGGGAGTCAGGCACTCCGCCTGCTGAGGCGCTCGGAGCAGGCGAGCCTGCTATTCCCTGCGGGAACAGTGCCGTGTGTGCGTGCTTGTGGATCGGGGGGTGTTGCTGAGATTATGGCAAAGGCAGTGGCTTGATCCGTCTTACTGCTTTCTGAGTGGTTCTAATCCTGAGCCTGGGGCACCTATGTCCCTCCCCAAACTAGGGTTCTCCAAGATCCACGCTGAAATTGCCATGGGGAAGGCAGATCTCATCTCGGCTGACAAGGAGTTAGTGGGTGTGCGGTAGGGCCTGGGGCAGCTCAGTCTTCGGGTTTGACTGAGAAAATGAACAGTTTGCTTTTCTGGTGGCATAGGATGGGTGTGTGTGTGTAGACTCGTGTGTAAATGTGTGTATTCTTATGCAGGTTTAGGCCCATGTGCTCCTGGGAGTACAACTGACATAAAAATCTTTAGTGTGTGTGCACACATGTGAGAATAGTGTCAATGAGTGTGTACTTGTGAGATCACAGGTCACAGATTTATGAGTATATGTATGTGTACATTCCTGCAAGAGAACGTGTGCCTGTGTGAGTCTGTGTGAGTGTGGGCTGCGTGTGCCCTGGAGAGTATTGAGCAGTTGTATGTGAGTTGGAGGTATCGCGGTGACCAGGCAGGGGCACGACTGCACAGCTGCACACGTGTGCTGTGAGAGTGTGCACAGTGACACCTGTGTTGGGAAGCCGTGTGGGTCTGCCTGCTGCATGCTGTGGCAGCTAACTGTGCTGTCTGCACATGTCTGTGTGGGCATTTGTGAGTGTCCACATGTGTACGATGATAGGAGTGTGAACTTCTGGGATGCACTTGTAGGCATAACTACATGGTTTCCAGTGTACTTTGTGCATGTCTGGGTGAGCACATAGCACGACACACTGTCTCTGTGTATGTGTGTGCATCTGTTTGTCAAGGCGTAGCCTCTATGAGTGTCTCTGAATACGTGTGGCTTTCTGGGCATATGTGTCTGAGTGTTAAGGGTACAATTGCTCATATAGCTGTGTATGCATGTGCTCCGCAGGGGGTGAACCTGTGCATCCTGTAGGGTAAACTTGTGCATCTGTGATTCTGCATGTGCATGTGCCCGCTTGGCTGTATCTCTGTGTGTATGTGTGTGTTTCCCAGTGTTGGTGACTGGGGGAGTTGGCTGCCGCGTGTATTTGAGCATGTCTCTGTGTACAAGTGAGTGTCTCTGAATGTGTGTTTGGGGATGGTGCAGTGTATCTGTTGTGCATGTCGCCTGTGTATGAGTGGGTTTCTGAGTGTGTGTACCTGGGGTGTTGCACTGCATTTTCTTGCATGCCTGTGGGTTTACATGGTGTGTTTCTGAGGGCATTTGCCTGCCTGTGGGGCTGGGCCACATCTGTGTGTGTCTCGTGTATATGTGTGTGTTTCCACAATGTGCATCTCTGAGAATATGCCTTCATGTTGCCAGGGCTATCGAGGTGTGTGTGTGTGTGTGTGGTGTGTAAATACAGCTGAGAGCTTCCAAGCAGAAAACATCACTGAACCTTTCACACTGCACTTCTGCCTGCCCTTCGGGTCTATGCTCGTGCTGTGCACCTTCCAAGTGTTGCTTCAGGGCCAGCTCTGAGCAGTGAGCGGGTCAGGATGTTGCATGTTCATTTTCACGTACCGTCGCTCCGAAGCCCGTGTATCTCCCTGCCCCCGGCTCCCTCGAGCCCCCATAACAGCCCAGGTCTCTTTCCAGAGCCTGCACTTTAGGACAGTTGCTGAACAAATGCATAGCTGTTAAAAGCGCAGGTATAATTTTAGGCAGAAGGTCTGCAAATTCGCAGCCTGAGATGCACCGAACAGCTCAACAGCGGTGTTTCTAATTAGGAGCAACTTGTTTTCCTTAAATAAACAAATCAAATGAGAAAAGAAATTGCCTGAGATTAATGGCTCCCTAGAGCAGGTCCAGATGTTGGGAAGATGGGGATGGGGTCTCCACGGACGACACATGTTAGTGCTAAGGGTGTCTTCCAGATTTTGGCCAAGAGCTGACGAGGCAGGGGCTGCAGAAGAAGCTGGTGGAGAGGCCGGGCAGTGTGAGTCCCCCTCACAAGGTTTGGCTGGTGTTTGGTTATTAGGGTACATGTATCATTGCCCCCTCGTCCTTCTTCCCTGAGTCCGTGCCCTCAGCCACACAACCTCGCCGCTCTGCCCGCTCAGGGGGCTGGCGAGGTGTTTTCTGGTCCTGCTCCTTCACTTTAGATTTGGCCTTGTGACCAGCTTTGGCCATTAGGGTGAGGTAGAAGTGACAGAGTGTCCGTTTTAAGTAAGCTTAGGCCTCAGGGGGCCTTGCATGTTTCTGCCACACAGGGAGAGGAGCTCCCACAAGGTAGCTACTGCCCCCTGGCCTGGCCCCCAAATGAACACATGTCCAGCCACCCTGAGCCCAAACTTCAGTGAAGCACCTGGCTCAGCCTAATATAATAATAATAATAATAGATAAAGCTTATGGAGCATTTACCAGATACCACACTTCGTTACTCACAAGCCTCCAAGGTAGTTTCTGTGATGAGCTTGTGTTATAATCTGTGAGCCTTAGAAAGGTGAACTGGCATGCCTGGTCACACTCCCCAAAAGAGGCTTTGCACCCAGATCACCTGATGTCAGAGTCTGTATGGTGTCCCCAATGCCAGAAGGCATGCTTGACATACTGACATCCTAGCATTTGTTCAACAGTTCTTGCTGAACTCAGCAGTGGGAGTCCTGGGCCTGACCCAGCACACTTCTCACATCTTGATGTTCAAGTTTCTAGCTTAGCTCCCAAACATTGCTACTTGCTGTTTCCTTTAAGTCCTCTGGGTTGTTCTGGGTGAAGAGAAGTGCGGGATGAAGAGAAGAGGCCCTGGATGGAGGTAAAGTCCCCACTCTGCCACCCGTTGACTGACCTAGTGGTCTTGAGGAGGTCTCGTCCCTTTCTGGGGCCTCAGTTTTTCCATCTGTAGAGTGAGAGAATTCTATATAATGACTCGGGACTTTTCCAGTCTGGCCACTTTCTTTCTAACTGGAGTAGCCCCCAAAGACTTCCTGTGTGCTGGCCTCTGCTCCCAGCTGGTCTGGGAGGGCCCTGGTCTGTTGACCCTCCTGATGGTGAGGATGCTGATGGAAATCCTCCTCAATGACTTCTGTTTGTAAGGTGTTTACAATGCCAGGCATCGTAATCAGAGCTTCACTTCCCTTCTCAGAGTCCTTATGAGTTAAGGAACCTGTCTCCATGTTATAGCTGAGCACACTGAGGCTCAGAGAGGCTCATTCACTTGTCCAGGGTCACACAGCCATTACGTGGCAGAGCTGGGGCTTGAGCCCTGGCATGCTCAGCCACTTCTCCCTCCTGCCTCCCCTCTCTGCTGTGTCACCAGTGTCCTTACCAGGTGGAGGAAGAAGCTGTTTCAGGAATCCCTCAGCGGAAGGCTTCCATTCCTCTCCCTCTCATTTATCAAGGTGGAGGTGACATGAGCCAAGCCAGGATCCATTGTCACAGGTCTAGTGATGGCAAAAGTGGTCTGGGTAGGCATGAGGGACCAGGAATGGTTGGGGGGTGGGGGGGGGCGTTCCTTAGGATAGTGTGACCAACAGATGACTCACGTGGTCCTGGGCCACCGGGGTCTAGCTTTGCAGATTCACAGGAAGTCTCTGAACCTCCAGGAAGTTGGGGCTACATGGCATTTGCCTTGATGAACCGTGTGGAAGTTTCTGGAGACGGCAGGCCACTCATGTTTCTCCCCCCACAAGGTGAGGCTCACTTTGCTGAGACAGCCATGATTCTCCCTCACAGTATGTCCACTCACAGCAAGTGTGTGGCCTGGGCTCTGCGTTTGCACACCTCCCTTGTAGGACAAAGAGAAAATTCCAGAACAATCAGACTAGCTTACATGTTCACAAAGCTCTTAAGCATATCACTGTAACTACAGGCCATTGGTCCGGGAACCTCAACTACCTATAAAGCAGGAAAAGAAAGTCGTCCCATTGGATTTGCCCTGTTGTCCAAATCAGAAAAGAGCCAACATTTCTTTCCTGGGAGACTGCTTCCTCTTACTTTGCACACCGTTCTGATAAGCTCAGTGACCTGGTTTCCCAGCCTTATGGCCCATAGGAGGAGCAAACTAGAAGAGTGTGGGCTACTAGAGAAAACACAGTGACTGCAGTCAAAAGCAATAGCTGACAGATTGAGAACAAGGGTACAGACGAAATGATTATAAAAAACAAGAAGCATGAAAATGAAAGCAGCATGGGGTAGGGGAGGGGGAGGATTTAATGCTGGGGTCAAATGACCCCATCCCATCTCAGTCGCTTGTGCTCATCTTGGTGGACTAAAACAATATAACCAATTGTAGGGCAGTGTATAGGAATCCCCGCCTTATCCATGGACTCTCAGTGGATGCCTGAAACCAAAGATAGTACCAGACCCTACATACTATGTCTTTCCATAGACACACGTAACTGGTACAGTTTAATTCATAAATTAGGCAATTTCATGAATAGAAGGTTTGTTCTTACCATACATCTTAGTAACCTCAGCATTAGATTTTCTTTTTTCTTTCCTTCAGGAACTTTTACCTTGTCATGTAAAGAAAGCACGTATGGCTTCTCTTTGGCACGTCCAAATTTCCAGCGTCACTGCCCTTGTGCTTTGGGGCCGTTATTAAGTAAAATAAGGGTCACTAGAACACAGGCCCTGTGATACTGCTTGTCAATCTGATAATGGAGACGGCTACTAAGTGACTCCCGGGTGGGCAGTGTACACAGTGTGGAGACGCTGACCAAAGGGATGATTCACGTCCCAGGCAGGACGCATCTGGATGGCGAGGAATTTCATCACGTTACTCAGAATGGTGCACAATTTAAAACTTGTGAATTGTTTATTTCTGGAACGTTCCACTTAATATTTTTGGACTGCAAGTGACCACTTTTGAAATCATGGAACGTGAAACCATGGATAAGTGGGGGGACCATGGTCATACAATGTGTTGTGTTATAGGGCAGTCAAAATGTTGCTGTCT
Organism: Craseonycteris thonglongyai; assembly: GCA_004027555.1. NCBI lineage: Eukaryota > Metazoa > Chordata > Mammalia > Chiroptera > Craseonycteridae > Craseonycteris > Craseonycteris thonglongyai. The sequence continues at coordinate 16,991 of PVKE010000778.1, forward strand.
TCTGTGATAGCCCTAGGAAGCAGCTAAACCCCATTTAGTAGGTAGGGCAAAGGGCAAAGGCAAAGAATAATTTACTATATAAGCTATTTTGATCCCACGGTTTACTTGAGTGTTTCTGTGCATGTTGCCTCAGGTGTCTCTTCCCTTTTCACAGTGTGGCGTAAGGGACATCTTTTTGTACCTAGAAGAGTATCTGACGTATAGCGGGCACTCCAGAAATGAACATTCTTTGCAGTTAGACAGAGGGCTCAGATGCTAGCCACGTACCGACAGCAGCATTTCAATGTTTGGCCTCAGCGTTCTCATCTGTCAAATGAGGACAGCTAAAGCTGTTGCTGAAAACCAAAGCCCTTTCTGTGTGGGCTTGGCCTCTGGTTCAGGACATTTGCTCCTGTAATTTACATTGGAGTCAGTCACCTGCAGAAATCAGGCTGGAGAGGACTCCGAGACGTGTCCTATAGTTACAACTGGACATAACTGACAGGAAGGAAAGTGTCTGACACGGGGGTTCACAAATTAGGGCATTTAAAAGGAAGCCTTTCCCAAGGAAGGGAAAAATAGCTGTAATCTGAAGGGTGAGTAGGATTAACTCAGTGAAGAGGGATGGAGAAAGAGCAGAAAGAGCACGTGCAAAGGTCCTGAGGTGAGTGTGGCATGAACCAAGGACATGGACGTTAGAGCTTTGGGGTGGACAATCCTTAGTGCCTTGTGGGCCCCAGAAGTGTTCTGCTCTTTAAACTGCCAGCAGTCAGAAGTCTTGTAAACATTTTAAGTACAGGGAGTGAAATGATTCAATGAAATCCTGGCCAGAACAAGATGAAACCACCCACATGTGAGGTGGGAGCCCATTTAAATCCCAACAAAGAGGGAGCTGAGTGGGCATCAGCAATTTCAGATTTCAGCCTCATTATGCAAAACACACAGCCTTCCAGGGGAGAGGTGAGCTTTGGAAAAAGAGTCTACAAATTAGTTTTCTAAGCTGCTTCGAGCTGCCCAAATGCCCCCATCTTCCTTCCGTTGTCATCAGATGGCCTGTGGCCTATTTTAACTTTTATTAGAGATTTTTCTTTTTTTTTAATTAAAGGCTTTTTTTTTGAAAAACAAATGCCCGCCATGTTCAATAAGATAGAATTGAAAAAATGGCACTGGGGAAAGGCCTCAGAACACTTTGATTTTTCTCCTTATGGCATCTGAACTGATTTAATAATAATTATGTATTCATCTAGAGGCAGCCTCCCCTCCTGCCTTCCTGCCTCCCCAATACAGCGCAAGATACCACCACCTCTGAGCACACGCTGTGTCTAGAATCCCCAATTCTTAGCTCCTAGAGAAAGAGAGGCAGCCCAGTAAACCTAAATTTCTGACCTAACTGCTTTAGGTTTAGGGTAAATCTTGCTCAAATCCAAGTGCTACCAATTTACAGCTGTGTGGCCTTGAGACATTTACTTTAATCCCCTTAACCTCCAATTACTCCTGTAAAATGGAAATAATAGTATTTATATTCATCGGGAGTCGTTTGGTTGTAAGACACAAAAAATCCCACTTAGATATCAGTACACTCTTATTCTTAGGCATAAAAGGGAATATACTGGTTCATGTAACTAGCACCAGCTTCAGGCTTGGCTGGATCAAGGGGCTTGACAAAGTCACAGCTTTTTCCCTCCTTCCCTCCCTCTTTCCAAGTTTTTGACCCTCCTTTTTTTTCCTTTGTGCATTTTTATTTTTTTATTTATTTTTAAATTTAGTTTTCAAGTACAGTTGACATACAATATTATTTTAGTTTCAGGTGTACAACACAGTGATTAGACGTTTAGATACCTTACAAAGGGATCTTCTGGTGAGTTTAGTTTTCTTTGTGTGGGCTTCCTCCTCAGGCTGGCTCTGGCTTTCTTCTGGGCACAGATGCCCATCAGCAGCTCCATGTTTCCACTGTGCCAGCCGCAAGTTCGGGAATTGAGACCTGGGGCCTCCTGGAACCATACACTAACCGTAGCCAGGGAAATGTGCTGCGCTGTTTGGCCAGATTGGGGTCACGTGACCAACCCCGACGCTTCATGTGACAGGGGGAGGAGGGGTGGTGCGTATCACCCTCTGCTCCTTCCTGAGTCACTAAGACCAATCTTGGGAGAGGAATGGGATCTCAGTGGAAAAATCAGGACCCAGATAACCAAAGACGGGGAGGTGAATGCTGGTCAGACTCAAATGACTGACGGGCAGGCTGTGTAGTCCTCAGCTCAGAGGGCGGTTACAAGGATGGAATGAGCTCAGGCAGGCGAGGTTCTGAGCACTGAACTCAGAGTGCGCATGTGCTCAGCAAGCGCTACCTATTATTCCTCCGACCACTACGATGATGATGATGATTGGCATGGTCATACTATAGGCCAGGCAGGGGCTCTGCAGGCTTCCAGGGCAGCGGGAGACACCCGTGACTAGAAGCAGCAGCCAGGACATCTCACAGACCTCCCTGAACCTTGGACCTGTGACTTTTCCTCCAGTGTTGATTGCCAAGAACTGCCACCCCCTAACGAGCTCCACCTCGTGGGTCACTTCACCAGCCAAGAGCTGTAATGGCTCAAAGGATGCACAGAGGGATTGCAATTCCAGATGCCTCCGGGGACAGGCGGGTCCCCTAGGAGGGAGCCGGAGCAGAGGGACGGTAGTGAGCCAGAGACCAAGTGCCTTGTTTATGGGGCTGGGGTGGGGGGGTACCCGCTCCAGTCACCAGCCACTGTGACCCCATGAGAATGTGAGCCCTGGGTGGCCATATCTCTCAAGTATTTTTTTTCCACGAGAATGCCAAGGTTTTATACAAAATCCACTCAATTGTCAATGTTGGCCACCAATTCAGGCAATTCACAGCGCAGACCAAACAAGCGTATCTGTGGGCTCAGTTGGACCAATGTTGTAAGGCCAAGTCTCACCAGCATGGGGGACATGGAGCCTGTTCTGTCTGAACCGTAGGGAACTCGTGTTGCACATGACCTTAGAAGACACACCGGCCCATTGTTCTAGAAACCTGGATCATGGGCTTTATGTTTTCAGCATGTCCTTGGATGGCCAAGGGCGGACCTTTTTTACTCTGAGCTGTACCATTTGTAACAAAACAGGCTCCCCGAATGGGATTCAGTGAGAACGGTTGCTTCAAAGCAGTTCATTTTGCTGCCTGAGATTATTAATGTTCTCTCTGATTTCCTGCTCCACACTATTGATTTCCTGGGATAAAACTTCCACTGCAGAGGCTGAGAAAAGGATTCAGCCGCCATCCCTCCAGATGGGGGAGGGTTTCATCCTGGCTCTCCTACTCTCTGCTGTGTGACTGAAGGCAAGTCGCTTCCCCTCTCTGAGCCTCAGTTTTTTCATCTGCAGCATGGGAATCTTCATAACCCCTGCCTTCTAAGAGGTTGTCAGGCACATAGTAGGTCCTCAACAAAGCTTAGCTCCTCCTGGAAAACTCCAGCCCCAGCACCCTGGGGAGAGGGAGAAGGATGATCATGCTCCTTGGATGTGCTGAGCACTCACTCTGTGCCAGGCTTTTTCCAAGTATAGTCCCCCCACCCACCCTTTTCTACTCATGGCAGCCCTGAGGCTAGTGGCTTTACTATCATTGTCCTCTTGTTTTTACAGATGAGGAAACCAAGACTCTGAGTGATGGAGGGATCTGCTGAGGTCACACAGCTAGGACATGGCAGAGCTGAGATTTGAACTCCAGTGTGTCTGAATCCAGAGGCCCTGCCTCTAGTGATGGGCCCTCCCTCCTAAGGGAATCAGTTGTGTTCACACAAATTCATAGGTGCCAAGGACCCCTTAACAATGGTATTTGGACCTGGCTCTGCTACTGACTTGCTATGTCACCTCGGGAGGCTTTCTTGACTTCTCTGGGCCTGTTTTTACCAGCTTCTTGAATTCACCTTGCCCCCTTCCACCTCAGGGCCTTTGCACATGCTGAGCCGTCTGCCCGGCACGCTTCCCTCTTCATGTTCACCTGGCTCGTACTGTTTCTCCTCCTACCGTGGGTGGAGCATTACTTCTGAGATTCCTCGGGGGCTCTCCTAGACCAGGTCAGTTCTCCCCGGTCATGAGCTCTCCAAGCTCCATATTATTCCTTCAGGGTTTGTGATCACAGGACTTCGTGATAATTTAACTAACCTGTGTCTCCTCTGCCTGTCTCTTGGAGGAGGTCAGAACCAGTTAGCTCCCTTCCCAAACTCACACTCCAGGGCTGCCACATGCATACAGCACCAAGTCGTGCTTAGTAACCGAAATTTCAAAGAAGGCCTCAGACCCTCATACACTGCTGGCAGGAGTATGAATTAATACAGCTGCTTTGGAAAACTACCTGGCAGCATTTACTAAAGCAGCACGTATAGCCTCTTATCTGATATTCCACTCCGAGATAGACTCCACAGAAATGATGAGACACACTCTTTTTTATATTTATAATAGTCGTCATAGTGAAAAACTCTGAGGTGGGTCTGCTGACTGCCAAATGTCCATTATGGCAGACTAGACGAGGGCAATGAGGTCCTGTCATGCCATGGACATGGCAGTGACAACAAACAACAACTATGTGCCACAAAAGGAGGAATCGTGCTGAATTCATGCCCCGCAAAAAAGCCAGACACGGACGAGCAGAGGCTATATAATGTTACTTACAAAAAGCTCAACATAGAAGCTAGCGTGTTTAGGAAGGCATACATGCTGAGGTAGGAACCTTAGAAAGAAAAACAAGGGAGAAGTGACTGTACCAGTTAGGGTGGCAGCTACCTCAGGTGGGGGAGGGGCACAGAAAGGGCTTGCGGGAGTGGCCATGTTCTGTTTCTTGCCCTGGAAGGCGGTCACGTGGGTGTGGGTTTATTGTGCAATAATTCATCAGGTTGTACCTCTTGGTGTTGTGTTTTCTTCTGTATAGGGGTCCTGGGTCCCATGAAATGATACCATGCCTTCCCAGGTACTCAGCTCTAGGGGGACCCCACCTGGGCCCCATCACTTCGGCCTTATGCACAGAGAACATCTTCTGCCATCCTGCTTAAGCCGAGTGAGTGTCTACATCTAATGCACAGGCCTCTTGGGGTGTGGGTGATGCCCCTGTGTCCTGTCAGCCCCCAGGGATCCGCCTTCCCATGTGCAAACACAACCTAAGGAGCTTCTGTCTTGGCAGCCAGGCCACCTGGCCAAAGGACACAGTCAGTTCCTTTCTTCAGAATGCGATAGAGATGGAGGGTTGACCGCCCCCAAAGAAACTACAAAAGAAAATAGAAAAGAAAAAGAGAAAAAGAAAACCCGAGAAGCGTTTCTAGTTCTGCAGGCTACCAAAAGCTGGGGAGATAAGATGTCCTGGATGGAGGGTCAGATAACAGGGCTGGAGCAGGGATGAGAATGAGGACATGGGGTACCGAGAGGGGGGGCAGCCAAGGGCCAGTCCCTGGGGGCGGGGCAGGGGGAGTGGCCTGGGGGTCCGGGGAATTAGGTCACTGGACTCATGGCCACACCTGTTCTCCCGTGGCCCTGAACCCCACTCTGCGCAGACAGAGGTGGGCCTGGACCCTGCTGTTGACCCCGGGCCCAGACTGCAGAGCCCAGACACCAGGGTTTTGGTGGGTCCCCGAAGCACAAATCAGGATGGACTGGGGCTGGGGTTCCAGGGGCTTCCCAAAGTCGAGCTAATGGTTTGGGATTATTAACTCCTTGATGGTGAACTTCACCCATCCATCCATTGAAGAAATGTTTGCAAATCTAGTCACCATTCATTCAACACATAAGAATTGAGCTTACTGTGGCGAACCTTTGCTAAGCGTTTGGGCCACAGTTAGAGTGACTAATTGGTTTTGGTTTTTCCGGGATTTTGCCAGTCTTAGCACTGAGTGTCTGAGCATCCTGGGAACCCCTCTGTCCCCCGCAAACCTGGACAGTCGGTCCATGGTGGCTGAGGCTGTCCTGATGCCCACCCTCACAGAGCGCGCCGTCCCGATGCCCACCCTCACAGAGCGCTGTCCCGATGCCCACCCTCACAGAGCGTGCCGTCCCGATGCCCACCCTCACAGAGCGCTGTCCCGATGCCCACCCTCACAGAGCGCACCGTCCCGATGCCCACCCTCACAGAGCACTGTCCCGGTGCCCACCCTCACAGAGCGCGCCGTCCCGATGCCCACCCTCACAGAGCGCTGTCCCGATGCCCACCCTCACAGAGCGCGCCGTCCCGATGCCCACCCTCACAGAGCGCTGTCCCGGTGCCCACCCTCACAGAGCACTGTCCCGGTGCCCACCCTCACAGAGCACTGTCCCGATGCCCACCCTCACAGAGCGCTGTCCCGATGCCCACCCTCACAGAGCGCGTTGTCCGGGGCAGAGGCAGGAAAGTGAACCAGCAGCTCAGCGCTTTGATGGAGGAAAGGCAGGGTGTGAAAGCCCAGAGGAAGGCTTCCTGGAGATGGCATCTGAAACCTAGCGAAGAGGCTCAAGCAGGAGTGAAGGGTGTGGAAGGAGGAAGACAGCATTCCTGACAGGTGGGAGAGGTGCAAGCCGGGTCTATTGATGAGGTAAATCAGGTACAAGGTGGTTGGGGAGGGGGCGAGGGGCCCTGGAGGGGTCAGGACATGGTAGACCTTGGAGGCCAGGGTGAGCCCCACCGAGCATTTGGAAGCCCTGGATGGTTCAGGAAGGGAACTGGAGGTACCACATTGCTATCTGAAGATTGCCCTGGCCGCTGCATAGGGAATGGAGGCGGGATTAGCAGGGGAGGGAGAGGTCAGAAGGGATATGAAGACCTTCGTATAGAGCTGTTCATTGATCCTTCCAGACACTCAGGCCAGAAGCCTTAGAGTCATCTTTGACTCCTTCCTTCCTCTCCGGCCCCATGTAAGATCGTCAGTACCCCCACCCTCTTCCCACCTCCAACCCCGTTCCTTGCATAACCCTGCCCCGTGGTCCTCTTCTCTGGTTTTTCTGCATAGCTCTTGTCACCGTCTACTCTCCCATGCAACTGACGTGCTCATTTTGTTTACTCTCTGCTGCTTCTCTCTAGAACAAGCTTTCTCAGCTTTGGCCCTATCTACATTTTGGACCAGAACCTTCTTTGTGGAATGAGCTGTCCTGGGCATTATAGGGTGTGGAGCAGCACCCAATGCCAGGAACACCTCCCCTCCTCAAACGAGACAACCAGAATGTCTCCAGGCATTGCCACATGTCCCCTGGGGGGAGGGGGGTGTGCAAAATTGCCGCCAATTGAGACCCCTGGTTTGGACCAGTCATAACATGTTCCCTGGAATTAGCAGATTACTACTGGCTTCCAAAGATAGCTAAGAAGAGTGAAGGGGCTGCATTTTGGGTAGCTAAGCAGTAAATGCCCTATGGAGTTGGTGTCTTTCTCTCTTCCTCCTTCCCTTTCTTCCTTTTGCATCCCAACAAAACTTTATTTCTATTATTTACAAACATAGGCAGCCAGATCTGGGATTTTGCCCTCTGGATGCAGCTGACAGACCCTTGGAATTAAAAAACAAGTCCTCTTCTCCTCTCAGGCAGGAGCTGTCCTATTTGTCTGCCACCTACTTTGTATAGTGTTATCCACACTATAGATAATAAGTCCATTCTAAAAAGAATTTAAAAGTCATTTCACCTTCTTTCAGGTTTTCCCTTTTTTTTTTATTTTGGTGGCATACACATAACATAACACTTGCTGACTTAACCACTTTTAAGTGTACAATCCAGAGGGATTACATATGCTCAGAATGCAGTGCTAGCACCACCACCCTTCACTTCCAGAACTCTCTGTTAGAGTTCCTTAATCAGAGATGGGTGAGCTAAGACATTTGGACCCACCGTCTCAGTTTAGATGTGGGAAATTGATACCCGGAGGGAAAGGGACTTGCCAAGGGACATAGCCAGTTAGAATCAAAGTCAAGATTAGAATCTAAGCCTCACTCTGCCCAGTACCCCCAGCCAACTGGCCTTCGCAGGCACTTCCCAGAATGCCTTGCACACAGAGGGACCCCATAAATAATTAGTGACCACGGGAGACTGGGGACTCCATTGAGGCTCTGTCTGGGACAAATCCAGTTCCCTCTCTGATCTCTGGGAATTTGGGAAATGAAAACCTACTCCATAAGCTAATGGCCAATTTAATTGCTCTCTTTGGCCAGATAACACTTTTCATCTTTTCTTCTAGAAATTGCACTGGCCTCCCCTGAGATCTAACCAGCTCTCTCTAGTAGTTCCCTCCATTCTCTCTTCGCCCTCCCCTTGCCCACTCTGGGGCCAGTCGGGAGAGCCGCTCTGCGATAAGAGAGCCACCGATCCCCTTTCATGGCGTCACCGCCCTGCTGGACCCATCTCAAGGCGTCTGGGCTGCTTCAGTTACCCTCACAATGAGGGCATATAGCCAAACTCTCCTCCCCTGGGATGCTCAGAGGCAGAAACCAGAGGAAGAGCAGAGGGGAGAGAAGGAGGAAACAAAACCCCGCAAAACCGCCCCTTCCGAAGGACAGGCTAGAAACAGGAGGCCCAGCCAGCTTTGATTTCAGAAATGTTTTGGAAAGTGCCTCTGCGTGGCTTGTTTTCCCCATTGGCGGGCTGATCAGGGACGGTGCCCAAGGAAGGACAAAGTTAGAGGCCCCATTCAGGCAAGCGGAGGCAAGGATCCAACGTGAGTGGGCCAGGGTGGGGGCCAGGAGAACAAGGGCCCTGTGTGTTCGTGGGCATGGGATGTGAGCCACGGGCTCCCACCGGCTCCAGCCAGGCGCTGGGTGCGATCAGAAATCCACACCGTGGCTGGAGAAATGCGGGGACCGCAGCCAGGCTGTACCGTTGAGCTGGGAGGAGAGCGTTTGGGAGTGAGCCGCCCTGGGGAGGACGGTGAATCCCCCCCTTGGGGCCGGGCCTGCTATGGGTAAAGATCACCCTCAGGGACGGGCCAGACATCCTAGGAGCCCAAGGGAAGGGCTTGGGGTTTCTTTAGCTGGGGATAGAGAAGAGCTCATGGAAGGGGTTGCACACTCAGATGCCCTTGGGAGCCAGGCAGGTGACTGAAGGCAGGTTTGTTGAAGACCAAGGCAAGTGGGCAACCCAGGCCACATCGGAAGGCTTGGTGAGCAATGTCAGATCCCAGCTCCTTGACATGCTGTAATAGCTCAGTAACCTCAGACAAGCCATGTAATCTCTATGCCTCAGTTTCCCCATATTGAAAATTGAATGAGTGATAGGACTTATTTTGTGGGGTTATTGTGAGGGTTACATGAGTTAACACACAAGTACTTAAAATCATGCTGGTCCATTTTCTTCGTCAAGAGAAGAAGCAAGAGGGATGCTGGGATAGCTCAACAGGTTGAGCGCTCGCCTTGCAATGGTGAGGTCCAAGGATCCCACATCCCAGCCCCAGCCGGTGCAAACCCACATGCTGAGCTGCGGCATGTCCTCCCATGCTGGAGGCCCCTAGTTCGGTTCCTGCCCCACATCCACCCGTGAGGAATGAAACCATGCCACACAAACCATGCTCTGGGCCCTTCCCCCTTTTCTCTCTCTCTCACCTTCTCTCAAACAAATAAATCAATCTTAAAAAAAATAATAAAAGAGCGAGCGAAAGAGAGAGAAGCAAGAACTCTGGGTTTGTAGTCAAAGGCTCCAAATCATGAACTGTAGGCAATGGATTCAAGTAGAAAACGAAGTAAATACAGTCTTTCCTCTGGCTCCCTATAGCCCACAGCCCAAGGACCAGGCTGGCGACCTCTGGCTGAAGGTGTTTGGACAGGCAAGGGCCCCAGAGCTGGCTCTCCCACGGCCTGTTCTTGACATTGAATAAGTGACTTAACTTGTCTGTGTCATGTTGGCATGGTGCAGTCTCTGTTGGGAGCCTGGCAGGAAGCGATGACTCACTCAAACTGGGCAGCAGGTGAGAGGGTAACAATGGTGGGGGCGTGACAGGGAAATCACAGGGTTAGTAGCACAAGGAGCTGTTACTGGCTTTAGTCCTGAAAAGGCTGAGGGCGAGAGCAGAGACAGGAAGCCGAAGAAAGCTGTGTGGAGAGGCCACCAGCGGGCCCCAGGTTCTTTAGTAGAAGGACTCTGACGACTTTGGTGTCCCCAGAGAGAGAGGTGCTGGGGGGAGGAAGGCCCTGACCATTCTCTCCCACCTTCCCATCTCCCGCCAGTGCCTCCTACTGGCCAAACTCAAGTGGAAGCCATAGGACCAGAGAGCATGTGGCTGTGGTCCAGGCAGAACCCCCTAGAGTCAGACAGATGTGTTCCATGCAGACCACCCCCCATTAAAGAGCAGGATAGAGAAGGGGAGGAGTAGGTGTGGAAGGGCAAGTGGAGAACAGGTGTTACCACCTGCCTTGATTCTGCAAGGCTTTTTAGTCTAGTTAAGATGTGATACTTGGGGATGCCGCGAGAGCTCAGTGGTTGAGCTCTTGCCTCGCAATAGCAAGTTCTGCGGTTCGATTCCTGCCCCTTCCCATGCAAAGCCCCCGGCTGGGTTCCCGCCCTGCACAGCCCCTCGCCCACCTGTGTGGAATGAAACCGTGTCAAAAACTAATGATGTACAACTATGGACACTGCTCTGGGCCCTCCCCCTTCTCTCTCTCTCACTCACTCTCTTTCGCTCTCACTCTCACTCTCTCTCTCTTTCTCCTTCTCTCAAACAGTAAAGTAAAAGTCTTTTTTTAAAAAACTGTGGGGGAAGCCGGGATGGCTCAGCAAGTTAAGTGCTCACTTTGCAGTCCCGGGGACTGAGCATCAAATCTTGACCTCAGCCTGTGTGGACCCATATGCTGAACTGCGGTGTGCTTCCCATGCAGGAGGCCCCAGTTTGGTTCTTGGCTCCCCACACACACACCGGTTCGGCCCCTGGCTTGAGGGGGCATGCCTCCCATGCAGGAGGCCCCCAGCCCAGTTCCTGCCCTGTGCTGCCCCCTCCCACCTGTGTGGAACAAAACCATGTAGGAAACTGATGAAGTTCAACTGTGGAGACTGCTTGGGCCCTCCCCCTTCTCTCTCTCTCTCTCTCTCTCTTTACCAAAAACAATTAAAAAAAAAAATGTGATACTCAACACACAACAATCAATAGGTTGACGGTGTCGTCACTGTTATTGAAGGAGGGACGGCAGAGGCGCTGCAAAGGAGTGTGGAGGAACCCCTGGGTATCCTCAGAGAACCTAAATGGCCCCTTAGAGGTTCTAAAGGGTGTATTAGTTTCCCATAGCTGCTGTAACAAATTGCCACCAACTCGATGACTTCAAACAGCATATACACTTATTGTCTTACAGTTCTGAAGGTCAGAAGTCCAAAATGGGCCTTGCTGGGCTAAAACCGAGATGTTTCCTGGGCTGAGCTCCCTTGGGAAGCCCTAGGGGGGGTCATTTTCTTGCCTCTCCAGCTCCAGCGGCTGCCCTGGCTCATGACGCGCTTCCTTCTTCAGACACAGCAGTTGCATCACTCTGATCTTTGTTGTCATATCTCTCACTGACTTTCCTGCCTTCCTCTTATAAGAACCCGGGTGATAACGTTGTGCCCACTGGATAACCCAGGATCCTGCCCCCATCTCAAACCCCTACCCTTAATCCACCGGCCAAGTTCCTTAAAAAAAAAAAAAGATTTATTTTTATTGTTTTTGACAGAGAGAGAGAAGGGGGAGGACCCAGAGCAGTCTCCATTAGTTTTCTACATACTTTTCATTCTATAGGTGGGTGCGGGGCCACGTAGGGCAGGAATCGGCTGGGGGCCTCCCACATGGGAAGCATGCCAGGGCGGGAGTCAAACCGGGGGTCCTCCACATAGGAGTCTCGACTCATCGAGAACCAAAATGGAAGCACATCCCAGCTCAGCACATGGGTCCACTTGGGCCAGGGCCGGGACTCAATCCTTGGCCCCTGAGGCTGCAAGACAAGCGCTCAACCCTCTGAGCCATCCCAGCATTCCTTGCCAAGTTTCTTTTGTATGGAAGGTAACAAATTTAAGGTGCTCAGGATTAGGATGTGGGCATCTTTGAGGGCCATTATTCTGGCCACCAAAAAGTGTCCTTAGGAAACTTCTTGGAGAAAAAAATATCCTTACGCTGCCTAAGAATCCAAAGCCCCCTCCAGTAAAATGTCTCCTTTTTTGAATTAATGATATTCCCAAACTCCATCACTTCTTGGTCTTCCCTTCAAGACTTTTCCCAGAGCTGCATGTTTGTCTTTAAATGGATTTTACATCAACTCACTGTTTTCCTCAGCTTCATTCTAAGTGATAATACATGTAAAATCAAGGTTTGATGTTCATTTATAATCTTCCTAACTGTTCCCATTAAAATAATTACATAACTATTAACATTTTAGGAAAAGTTGATATGTGAACCACCTCGCAGTGCCTTGTGGAACGCTATGTATATCTGGATTGCTATATTGAAAGGCAAATATGTTGTCGAGGTGTGTCAGCTATGCCTCCAATCTCAGCCTGCTGTCTACAGAGTGATTGCATGTATCAGGGCTCTCCAGAGAAACAGAACCAATGTGCATGTACAGAAAGACAGACAGAAAGACAGAAACAGATTCATTATTGGCTCACGCAGTTACGGGGCTGAGAAACCCCACTACCTGCAGTAGGCAAGCTAGACACCCAGGAGAGCCACTGGTGTAAGTTCCAGTTCGAATCCAAGTCCAAAGGCAGAAGGAGACCGATGCCCCCACTTGAAGATGGTTGGGCAGAGAGCAGATTCTCCCTCACTCACCTTTTTGTTCTAGTCAGGCCTCCAAAGGCCTGGATGAGCCCACCCACATGGGGAGAGCCACGGCCTTCCTCAGTCCACTGATGCAAATGTTCATTGCATCCAGAAGCACCCTCAGCGTGATGTTTGATGACATGTCTGGGCACCACACATGCCGGGGGAGGGTGGGTCTCCAGGAATCTTATTTAAACCCACCAATTCAGGTGCACCAGAAATAGCAACTTTATTAAATATCTCCAAAGGAGTTCACATCAGAGTTGGAGTCACTCCTGGGTTGCAAGAAACTACTGGGGCTCCCTCAGGCCAGTCTGAGTAGACCTTCCCCAGGGACTTGTCCTGTCTACTTGGTCACCATCAAACCCCATTTACTTGCTCTGCATGATTCTTCCAAGTCTGGAAACTCTACTACTTCTGGACTGAGCTTTGAACGGGGCAACCTATGCCCCTGTTGGCATTTCTGACGTCAAGGGTCCACCTACTCCCCTCTGGCATGGCCTAGACTTGCTTGTACCCTCTGACCGTTGATCCAGAAATACCACTCTGCAGTCTCATCAGTGAGCTTCCAGTAGTGCTTGCAAATGCAGTTGTAGGATTGAATGCGGCCTCTGGATGTTTCACTTTTGCTTACTGGGTTTGTCTATTTGTTTAATAGACTTTCTGGTATGGGGCATTTTAAGCTTACAGAAAAATTAAGCCTAAGTACAGAGAATTCTCCTATCCCCTTTCAATCCTATTCCCCACCCCTCCACCACCACCACCCAGCTTCTTCAATGATTAATGTCTTGTATTAGTGTGGTTACTCATGACAACGAATGAGACAATAGGGACAACAATTATTACCTAAAGTCTGCAGTTTACATTAGAGTTCACTCTGGGTTTTGACAGATGTATAAGGACACATAGCCACCATTACAGGGCCATAGGAAAATAGTTTCACTGCCCTAAAATTCCCTGTTCTCCCTCCCATCCCCTGGCAACCACTGATTGGTTTACTGTTTTTATAGATTGGCCTTTTCAGTGTTTTTTAATTAATTACTTTATTTTCCAAACTTTAAAAAGTGAGATATTGTATATAAAAACCCAGGTGTCAAATACCGCTTGAAAAATGGGCGTATCCCTGATAACATGGAGCTGGAGCTGAGACCCAGACACTGGCCTCTGAGGGGAGTGGCCTCTCCCATTCTGTCCTCCCCATCAATGTACCTGTGACCCCCTCTCCCTTCCTTGGCCCCCTGGCAGGCGGCTGAGTTTTCAACCCTGCTCTGGCCTCCTGCGAAGACCAGAGCAGCCCTTAACTTACGGATTGTTTCTATTTTCTGCCCTGAGGCCACGAGTCACAATGGACCGGTAGCCACCTGTTTGAAATGGGGACGAGAGGAACATGTAAGGAAATCAAACACAAGTTCATTGCTCTGAAAATTATTCTGTAGCTCATGAAGCCACTCAGACACCCAGCCGTGGGCCTGTGAGGCTGGACTAAGGTTAGCCAACGTCCTACCTTCGGCAGCTTGCTTCTGTGTTCTCTGCACAGGTGTCTGAGCCCCTCACGTGGGCTCCACACCAAGGCCTTCCGTGACTGCCACCTCTCTGGGTCAATAATTGATGCTAATGCTGCAATTCAGCCCGCTGACCTCCTTCCTGGAGCGTGTCAGGGAACTGGACACCTAGAGATTAAATTGCCCCTGGAATGGCGGGTGGCGGAGTGGGTGGTGGCAGGGGCCCATGGACACTGTGGGAGGTCCAGGGCCAGAGCATCGCCCATCAAGATGCAGCCAGAAATGAAGACAGCCCTTCCATTAGGCTGCAAGGTTGTATTTGGCAGAAAAACCTGAGTCTCTAAGCAGTGAAATGTTAACAAGCCCCTGGGTGGTTCTTATGCTCAGAGCCTTCGGGACAGGCTGAGCGGTGGTCAAAAGTGCACTAGGTACAGAGTCCAGCATCTGCCCCTTCTGTGCCGTGTGATGTTGGCAAGTTGCTTTGTCTCTTGGAGTCTCCATTTCCATCTCTAGAAGACCAAAAAAAGGCAGATAATAATGCTTACCTTGTCTTACCGGAGAAAATGGGGTTGCTATATCCCGGAGGCTTCCTCTCTATCTCCTCTCTCAGCCTTGCATCCCTTCTCTCAGTACCAACATCCTGCCGACCAGCCAAGTCCTCATGCTCTATCTAGTCCCCCGTCTTTCTTGCCCTCTATATTTAGGCAATTCCCAGTATTTCCTGATTCCCTACAATGTGTCAGGCACTGTTGTGGGCACTGGGGACACAGCAATGAACCAGGCAGACCTCGTCCGTCTCTGCCCTTGTGGAATCAACCATTTCACTCATTTCCTTCTTTGTGTCTTTCACCGCCAGCTGCCCTGATCCAGGCCACCTCTGTCTCTTGCCCCTATTCCTGGAACACCCTCCATGCTGCAGCCAGACTTCTTTGGGAAACACAAATCTGATCACTCGAAACCTTCTGTGGCCTCCCGTTGCCCTCGAATAAAATCACAGCTCATGGCTCCAGCCATCGCAGCCTCCTTTCTGCCCCTGAAATGAATGGAGCCTTTTGCTGTCTCTGAATGCTTGCCCTGGCTGCTCCCTCCATCCTGTTTTTTAATGCGACATCGTCTTCTCAGGTGTCACTGCCCACACCTCCATTCTCCAAGCAGGCCTGCTTAGCCTCTGTTCCCCTATCACACTCCTGGTGATAGTAGCCAACACACAGATGGTACTGACTGTGTATCAGATGCTGTCTTAAGCCCCTCGCTCATATGAACACGATCAGTCCTCACAGCAGCTCCGTGTGGTAGGAACTACTTCTGTGTCCATTTTACAGGGGAGAGAACCAAGGCACAGAGAGGGAAGTGACCATGCTGGGGTTCTGCAATGCTACAGTTGCCTCTGGCCACTCCAGCTCTTGTCCCGTGGAGCAGGGGCGCTGTCTGGCTTGTCTCTGCATCTGTAACACACAGGGCCTGGCACATAGTAGATGCTCAGCAAACTCTCACTAAATGATCGATAACTGTCTTGCTGAAAAAGGGCTCACGATGGTGAAAGCCCCCTCGCATTGCTCTGGACCACCTCCTGGACTCTGCGCTGGGGTAGCTGAGGGAGGAATGACGTCAGCCCAGAGAGGCTTTGGCAGTCACTGGAGCGTCCCTCATCCGGGAACATGGGCGTGGAGGAAGGTCCTTGTCATCATCTGTTTTTCTCAGTGTTGACTCTTTTCCAATATACACTGCTCCTGGCAGGCAGCAGAATCCAAGGAGACGGTATTGTTGAGGGGAGTTCTGGCTGTGGGGACTTCTGAGGTCTCCCCTTGTGCCGAAACACGGGGAATTTTCTTGTCTGGGGCTTTGCAGGGGAGCTTCATGGAGATACTAGACACGGGCATGGCCACATGAGAGCTATGGCTCGACAGCCTCATAGTTGCTGTAGGGCCTTGGCTGGACTGAGGGTGAGGGCTGCTGGGCCTTTGGAGGCTGCCCAGTGTTAGCTTCTTTAAAGGCTCACCGTGAAGGTACACCAGTGTGGGTTCTGCAAGAGAAACTGGGAGGATGAGCGGGGCAGAGCAGGGCTGATGGTGGAACCTGAGGTGTGGGGTGGACAGAGCATGCTTTAAATCCTTCCCCAGGGGAAGCCGGGCTGGCTCAGCAGGTTAAGTGCTTGCTTTGCAGCTCCGGGGTCCAAGGATGGAATCCTGGCCCTGGCCTGTGCGGACCCATATGATAAACTGGAGTGTAACCCCCAGTTCGGCTCTTGGCTCTTGCTGGGCGAGCTTCCCATAGGGGAGACCCCAGTTCAGCCCCTAGCTTGTGAGGGCATGCTTCCATGAGGGAGGTCCCTGCCTGTTTCCTGCCCTGCACGGCCCCTACCCACCTGTGTGAAATGAAACTATGTCAAAGGCTGATGACGTACAACTATGGAGACTGCTCTGGGCCCTCCCCCTTCTCTTTGTCTCTCTCTGTCTCTGTCAAAAACAATAAAATAAATCTTTAAAAAATAAAATCCTTCCCTGGTTACTATGTAGCTAGATATGATGATGTGATGTGATATGATGTAATTTGATGTGATGAACTGATATGATGTGATGTGATGTGATGTGATATGATGTGATGATGTGATGTGATGTGATGATGTGATGATGTGATGTGATGATGTGATGTGATGTGATGTGATGTGATGTGATGTGATATGATATATACTATGCTATGTAATAAACCCAGGATTTCCCAGAAGCAGAGTGGTGAAATGATCAAGAGGCACGGACTTGAGAGCCAGATGCCTGGATTCAAATTCCGGCTCTGACGAGTTGTATGACCCTTGGTCTTGTCAGATCATCTGTCTGAGCCTCAGTTTCCTCATCGGCACAGTGGTAATAATAACAGAACCCACCTCACCGGGCCACTACTGAGAAGACTGACGTGAATGCAGAGTGTGTGGAAGAGAGAATAGATTTGGAATGGCGCAGTCACATATACACATCTTGCCGCCATCGGCACACACGTGCTGGGTGTGGCTTCCGGTGAGGTTTTCACCTCTCTGAACCCCCTCAGTTTCTTCATCTGTGAGATGAAATATTGATTCTAATCTACCTCGCAGAGCTATTATAAGAAAATGTCATAATGCATTTAGGAACAATTATGGGATGGGTTGTGTACCCCCCACTGAAATTCATGTGTTTAAGTCCTGAGTCCCTTAGTACCTCAGAATGCGACCTTATTTGGAAATGGGGTCATTGCACATGTAACTCACAAAGCGGCCCTGCCAGTCTAGGGGGCCCACTCCGCCTTCCTCTCTGCCCTCTGGGGGCTCTGCTGCCGGCAGCCTTGGGTGTTCCTGGGCTTGTGGGAGCGTCGCCGGAACTATGCTTTCATTCCACATGGTTTCTCCCTGTATCTGTGTCTAAATCTCCCCCTTTATAAGGATACCAGTCATAGGGGGCCCCTGGCCTTCTGGGCCGCCTCTGACTTAGTGGTTTGGGGTGTGGGACATGAGACAGAATGGAGAGGAAAGGGGGCCCCATTCTTCTTTTCACTTGGGCCCCCCATTCTTTTTATGTTGGACCTTCCCATTTGCTGAGCTGATGAGACAGAAGTTTGGGGTTCCGCCGAGACTGTGATGGAGACAGCCCCCAAGCTTCACTCATCAGCATACCCCCTTCATGATTTTTGCCACATTTGCTTATTTTTCTTTGAATTGACTTTTTTTTTCCCACTGAAAACTGTTTATTTAAGAAACTAATTTACCTGCAAATATGAAATCAATATGACTTTTCCTAAGTAGAGGTTAATCACTGTAAACACTACAGAAACAGAACAAGGTCGATCAATTCTAGTCAGATGCTGTTACTGGCCTGGGGCTGAGAGCCTGCGGCCTTTCTCTGTTGTAAAAGGTAGATTGACCGGGCATAAGGGAGGCAGAAGATTTATTAGCACCAAAGTGAAACTTTCTTTTTGATATAATCGGAGGATTGACAGGAAGTTAGGAAGAATCAACTTTCTCACTTTGTGTTTGAATGTTATTTAATGTGGGAATCTTCTCTCCTGCCAAGGCTGGTTCTGCACATGGGGAACACTGGAGATAGACTATGTAATGTAGAACTGTACACCTGGAAACAATATAATTGTTATCAACCAATGTCACCCCAATAATTTAACAACATAAAAAAAAAGAAAAGTCTCATGGTCTAGGAATCAGAACTTTGAATCTTGTATAGCTCTGAACCATTGGATCAGCGACTTCACCTCTCTGAGCCTCAACTTCCTCATTTGTACAATGGAATTATCACAGGACATGCCTTGAAGGCCTAGGAGGTACCTGTCAAATGACTCTGATCTATGGAGATGTCTCAGGAATCTTGTGGCCCACAGTGGGAGCGAACACCAGGGTGCTCATGCCTTGCGATTCTGTCAGGGCTTCTACTCCTAAGCAAAGTCAAGTCCTCTGCCATTCTAGGGAAGTGTTTATTGCCCTTGGAATCCTGCCCAAGTTAAGTGGAGAAAAATGGTCCTGGTGGAATTCACACACTTTGTCATTTGCTTGCAGGTACAGACATCCAATCCCATCCACTGGAGGGTAAGCAGGATCTCTCACTGTAACCTACCTGCTAGCAGGTAGTGACTTATTAGGGGCACTGGTTTCCCTGTTAGACTCACCTGGGTCTCAAGCCCAGTTCTGCTGTCTGCACACTGTGTCCCTTGGTTCTGGCCACTTTTTCTCTCTGGGTCTCGGTTAATGGGAACATTTATCTCTACCTCATCAGGCAGTAAGAAGGAATGGATGAGATAATGCAACAACCACTAGCCAGGTATGTAGTAGACAGGAACCATTGTGGTAGTTATTTCTTTTAGAGGAAGCCATGGCTGCATTTAAATTCTCTGCACAGCTGTTTCTGCCACTTGGACTCATGATCATCCCAAATCTTTGTCTCAGAAAGTCTCCCACCCCAAGTTCATTTCCATCCCAGATTTCTGCTTCCCCACAGCCCAGACCACCGGTGTTCCCAAATGCAAGAGCTGGTTCACAGCTCTGACTCAGGTAAAAGATTTTTTTATGGTGAAAATGACAAAAAATACAACTCAAATGGACTTTCTGAAAAGAGAATAGTTGATTTTGACTCACAAACACCAAAATTCATGAGTGTGTTACTTCAGGTATGGCTTGATCCAGGCTCAAAGGAAGACCATCAGATCTCAGCATGTCTGCACCTACCTTTCCCTAGGCTGTGGCTGCCCTGATAGTAACAGACTGTCCTCAGGGACCCAAGCTCACTTCTCCCAGATGCCCTAATCCCTAAGAATCCAGAAACTCTCTCCCAGCCAGTCTACTGGTTCTCATCATATGATTATCTGCCTGTTTCTGAACCCATCACTGGGAGAGGGAGCTGGGCTATGCTAATTGGCTCAGGTCAGTCAGCACCAGTATTGGGAGCTGAATGTGGTGTCAACCCTACTCAAACCATACTGGCTGGGGGAGATGTGCATTCTGCAGGGAACAGATGCTGGAAAATAGGGACAAAGGGGTAAAAGGGATGCTGAACTGGCAGTTAGCCAAAGCCTTTACAACCTCTTTCTCTCAAAAAAAAAAAAAAAAAAAAAAAAAAGATTTTCCATTAGAAACCCTTGTTCCCGATGTTCTGTCTTAATACCTGAAAATGACAAGGTTGGAGTCAGAGTGATGAATGGGGTAAAGATTGAGTCGGCACTAATTTTGTCTGGAAGCCATAGCTATTTTGAGCTCCTGCTGAGGCCAGGTTTAACTTAGCGGGTTAGAGAGCAGGGCTCACGAGGTCAGGGGTATAAACCGAGCAGAAGCCTGGGCCTGGGGACCGAAGTCCTGGGTCCCGATCACGCTCTGCCACTTTTGACCCGGAGCCCTCAGGTAAGTCACTGACCACCCCCGAGTGTCCTTGCCTCCTGCCCCCTTCTCCTCAGCTAGGCACCCCCTCCCCATCTCTAGGTTACAGCCTGACTTCTCACCCCAAGATGGGGTTGGAGGCCCCTCCATGTTCTTCTATAGCTTTAAGTTCCTGGGTTCAATTCTCCCAGTTTCTCAATGAATGGCTTGGGGGCAAGTTTATCAACCTCCCCGTGCCTCAATTTCCCCATCTGTCAAATGAGGATCATGTGATTCATATCTGTCTCATGGGGTTGTTGCAGTAATTACATTGAATAATTTTTATAAGCATTTAATGCAGAGCTAGTTCAGTAAGTGCTAGTTTAAAAGAATGATGATTCTGAAAGCCAGGTGGATATCAAGCTAGTGAAAGTGGGCTCTCTTATCATGTACAATACATAGAACTGGGATTTTATATCATTCTCTTGTCCATTTCCTTGTCCGAACTGGGCCTGGCATATATATAGCAGATGCTCAATAAAATGTGTTGACTAAATGCCTCAGTTCAGCATGTTCTAGGGTAGGCATGTCCAATCTGTGGCCCAGGATGGCTTTGAATGAGAACCAACACAAATTCTTAAAACATGATGAGATTTTTTTGCAGCTGTTATTTATTTAGCTCATCAGCTGTCGTTAGTGTTAGTGTATTTTATGGGTGGCCCAAGACAACCTTTCTTCCATTGTGGCCCAGGGAAGCCACAAGGTCGGAGCCTGCTATTCTAGGGAATTCCCGTAGCTCTTTTAGGGTCCCAGGATTGCACCATTGGGTTGTCCGCGCGTCTCACCAGACCTGTCAACTTTGCGGGGCCAGTGTGAACTGGGAGAGGGAGGCTTCCTGTATGGACTGATGCTCAAATTGCTTCCCTTTTTGTAACTCCATTCTCTCCTCTCTCAGGTTCCCACCCACACAGGAAGATTCTGCTATTATAATATGCAATTATCTGCACCTAAATACCTTGTCACTAGCATGTCGGTGGCTTGACAGAGTTAATGAGAAGAGCAGCATGTGTGGGAGCAGGACACAGGGCTAGTCAGCTTTGCAGGATCAAGGATGGAGGAACAGAGGAGGGGAGAGGCCACCCCGCTGGGTGAGGGCAAACGTAGCCAGGGCTGTCTCTGGTTCTGCCCAGAACTTGACCTGCAGTGACTCTGCATAAACATGGCTGGCGGCTGTGCTAACAAGAAACAAATAAAGCCCCCCCAACAAGGCCCCCTCTGTCTGAGCAGCCCATTATGACCTGAGGGAGGTTATTTCACTTGGCAGCTTTCTCCATGGGTGGCCAGGACGCGGAAGGTGGAGGCCGTGCTCCCTGAGCCTTCTTGTACTGGGAAGGAGAAAATAAACTACTAGGACCTGTGGCCAGGAACTTACGTGTCTCGCCCCAAAGGCGTTCTCAAAGCTGAGTGCTGGCCGTGTTCTTTGCCCAAAGAAAATGTCCTGGGTGTAAGGTGGTGGTGGTGTGTGTGTGTGTGTGTGTATGTATGTGTGTGTGTTCGTTCCAAACAAGGGTCATTCATCTTTCAGCCTTACCTTTACATTTGTGTGTTATCGGTTGGATTTAACACAATTTATTGTTTAGCCTGGAGCTTGTTCAAGGTAAGCTCGGCCACACTGTGGCCAGCAGCGTGGTTTGTGTTCACAAGACTCATGAGGAGGCAGAAGATGAGGGTGGTGATGATGATCATGACAATGATGATGAGATGTCAGCCACGATCATGATGAAGTCAATGTTACTGATGACACCGCCAATGACAATTCTGCTGCTGCAGATGGGAGCACATGGTGCACGCCCAGCACGCCCCTCAGTGCTTTTGTTTCACTTACTAATTTACTAGTCCTCCCAACCACCCCCGAGAAAGGGTCTGCTGTCGGGGAATCCACCAGTGGCTAGTTGTGTGATGCTGGGGGACTTAGTTCATCTCTCAGAGCCTCAGTTGCCATACCCATAAAGTGGGGATAAACACAGCAGTTCATCGTAACCTTCTCAGTCAGTGGTTGCATAACTGTTCACGAGATAAAAGGGATTCTCACAGCTCCTCATTCGATCCTGCCATCAATCGTGTGCAGAAGGAGGTATTATTATGACCAGTTTTAGAGAACAGTGGGCAGGTTCTTCCAACCAGGAATCACTGAGCTGGGGTTCAAGGCCAGGTCACCTGGCTCCCATATCTCTCTGCTCATGACCCCTTGCCATGCTGTAGCATCACATCCAGGCATTACCACAGTCCTGTAATTGTCCCTATTTACAAATGAGGAAACGGGATCAGAATGGTGAAGTCATTTGTACCATCACACCGCTCCAAGTAGCAGAGGTGGGATTCAATACCGGTACACTAAGTTTTGTGTCCACCTGGAACCTCAGAATTGAGCTTTATTGTGAAATAGGTGTCATTAGTTAATGTGAGGCCACACTGGATTTGGAGTGGATCCTAATCCAATGACTGGTGTTGTGATAAGAAAACAGAGGCACACAGACAGGCACAGAGAAGGCCATGTGAAGATAGAGGCACATGTCGGGGCAATGCATCTACAAGCCCATGAACACCAGAGACTGCTGCTACCACCAGAAGCCACGGGAGAGGCATGGAGCAGATTCTCCCTGAGGAAGGTCCCAGCCCCGCTGACACCTTGATCTTGGAATTATGGACTTCAGAATTGTGAGAGGATACATGTCTGTTTTTTGAACCACCCAGTGTTGGTAATTTGGCAGCTCCAGAAAACAACTACATCAGGCACGATGTGCTTGCCGCCTCTTCATTGTAAAATCCCCAGCTGGTCCCAGAAGCTGTTGAGACTTTGCCCTCCTCCTGTTCCCAGACCCTCCCGTGAGCCCATAGCAGCTGCGGAGCCTTGAAGTGGCCCCTCGGGCTGAGCTGTGAGAAAGGCCGGCTGTGGTTCAACTGCCATCCTGTGGACTCCTTGCATTGTGAGCTCTTGCAGATGACTGTTTTCAGTTGAAAAGAGGCTCCAGAGGGCTGCTCAGCAGGAGAGGGGGCTGCTCTTGAATTAACACAGAGAAGTAGAACCTATGGCTGATGGCCCAGCTCCCGCTTTGTCCTGCCCCCAGTCTGGCCTGGGAGGGGCAGCACTGGCTGTCCCTGGTCCCCACCAGAGCAGTCTCAGCTAAGGCCAGCCAGAGTCACCTGTATTTGGTGAGTCTGTTAAGAAGGAGTCAAAGGATGCTGAATTAGGCTTTGCAGTTTCCAAAGGGTCAGCAGCCCTCAGACGTGGGTCTCTTACCCAACCTGGGGGCCTGTCATTGGTCAGCATACATAGTGGACCCTTATTTGGTCCAATCAGAGAGCAGGAGGCCATTGAGGTAGAGCCAGCTCCTGGCTCAGTGTGTGTGTGTGTGTGTGTGTGTTGAGGACTGTCTGGGATTCTAACATTCCTTCCTTGTTGGGTGATTTGAGGTAAACTCACCTCTATTTCTGGTTCCCACCTTAGCTGGGGCCATTCCCCCCCACCCCCAAACCAACTGTATATATTTTTCCAACCAGTATTTATTGAGCATAGGCTATTTCCCAGGCTCCGGTAAGCAATTTATAGTATTATCTTATTTAATCTCTATAAAAATCCCATGCTATATTATTGCTATTGTCCCCATTTTACAGATGACAAAATCAAGGCCCAGGTACTTGCCACAGTTCACAGAGGTGGTACGTGGCCAAGCGGGAATTGGATGCTGGTCTATCTTGTACCGAAGTCCACACTCCTTATTGTTTATTTATTAATCTTGACAGGTTCTCTGTTTTTGGACCACATTTCCTCTCCACCTGTGTAGACACATGTGTCTTGATCTATCGTTAAAGAAAAATGAAAGCTAGATGGTAGTTAAATGCATTTTATGCAGGACTAATGCAATAGGAGGAGCGACCTCAGGATGGAAGAACCAGCTCAACTCTGAATTCAGCAGGAACAAGTGGGGATTTATAGACAAGGAGCAGTGGGGAGGTGTCAGTGAGTGGAAAATGACCAAGAGACAGCATCAGGGATAAGGGGGATTCTGGCTAATCCGACCTAACAGGACTCTTGCTGAAGGCAGACCAGGTGATCAGATGTCACTGGGGAGACAGCAGCGATGAGGGACCCGTGAGACACAGAGGGTGGTGGTTAGTATGGGAGAGGGGTGTTCTGACTCAACAAGCTTAGCTGGGTTCTTGCTAAGATTGGACAATGTGGAGACTCCTGCGTGAAAACTGGTTCAGGGGAGCCTCAGTAGTGTTTGGTTAGGAAGAGAATCTTCGTGGCTAGTTCTTCCCCATCTTGTCCTTAAAAAAGTGGGGGGCAGCTACCTTAAGTAGGGTACAATCATTAAGAAACTGAGCTCTGGTGTCAGACATCTCTAAACTCAAGTCCCAGCTCTACCACCCACTAGCTGAGGGCGTGGGTTTCCTCGCCTGTAACACGGGGATAATCATGGACCTCGATCCCGGGCCGGGTAAGGGAAGGTGGGAACAGCCTGGCACATGGTACAGATCCACCCACACACCTGGCCCGAGTCTGCTTGTTAGACCGTGTCCTCCATACCACGGCAGCTCCTACCGTCACTCCTGCTGCCATGCTCTGCTCATCCCGCAAAATGTCTTTGAGTCTCTGATATGTGCAGTGCCAGGCACTGTGGAAGGAGCCAGGACGCCGGGGTGAAGAAGACAAGGGTCAGCCCCGGGTGTGGGAAGGGCAGGGCGAGGCCGAGCTGAGTGCGCGCGGATCCTTGCGTGTGTGCCTGCGGTTCTTCACGGGGGCGGCTTTGCCCTCTGGAGGCCTGTGGCAATGTCTAGAGACCTTGTTGGTTGTCATGACTGGTGGTAAAAGCCAGAGATGCTTGTAAACGCCCTGCAATGCACGGGGCAGCCCCGCCCTCAACAACCGATCATCCAGCCCGAAATGTCAGCGACGCCCAGGATGGGAAAGGCTGGCGCGCGCAAGGCGACAGTGAGCACTTCTGAGGCCGCTGCGCAGAGACCCCAGGTCTCTGCAGGACTGGGAGGAGCCACGTGGCTCCTTCGCTGGCCCTCTCTCCTCAGCTGCTGCCTGCCAGATAATCAGGCCCCCCCGCGTTTAATAGAATCCAGGCAGCTGAGGCAAATGTAAAAACAAAACCCAGTGCAAATGTGTTTTTATGTAAACACAGCAGGGGGGTGGCGGCTGCCTGCAGAGAAAGTACCCTGTGGCCAGTACGTCTCAGAGCAAAAATAACCCTCATGGTGCTGCTTCTGGAGCAGAGCAGGCAACCAGATGAGGGTCACGTGGGCACCCAGGTGCTCATGGGAGCTAGGCCCCAGATGAGCCACCCCTTCCCTGCAGGTGAGCCTCCCAGGGGCCGGGGATGAGAAGGGAGCAGGTGTTGATTCTCCTGGAAGCACCCCTTGCTTCTGGGCTCAGCCAGCATAGCAGGGAAAAACACAATAGGTTTTTTGTTTTAGTTTATATAATTTACCTATAGTAAAATTCATCCCTTTGTAGCCATTTGCTGCCCCCCATTGCAGCCCCTGGCGACCACCGGCCTGTTTTTCCTTGGCCTTTTCTCCAATGTCAGATGAATGGAATGATACAGCCTTTTGGGTCTGCCTTCTTTCACTCAGCCATTCATCAGTGCAGTTGTATATATCAGGAGTTCATTCCCTTTTTATGGCTGCGTAATACTCCATTGTATAGATGCAGCACAGTTGGTCCATTCACCCTTGAAGGACATTTGGGGGATTTCATTTGGGGCAATTACAAATAAAGCTGCTATAAATATTTGCATATGGATTTGTGTGGGGGCATGGGTTCTCCTTTCTCTTGGGTAAATACCTTGGAATGGGACTGCTGGGTGGTATAAGTGGCTGTTTCACTTTATGAGACACCGTCAAACTACTTTGCAAAGTGGCCATATGCCCTGTGGCATGCCCACCATTGGTGTCTGAGAGTTTTGGTCGCTCTGCATCCTCTCCGGCACTTGGTGTTGTGGGCTTATACGTTTGAGCCATTCTGGGGCATGTGTGGTGGTATCTCAGTGTGCTTTTAATGAAGGTTGTTGAGTTCTGTGTTCCAGGGGCTGCTAGTTAGCAGCAGCTGGCAGGAGGCAGGGGAAGTCTGTGGTTATGAGCGGGCACTCTGCAAGCAGCCACACTCCATCCCAGCGGTGACCTTGGACATGCGTCTCAACTGTTCTGAGCCTCAGTTTCCTTCTCTATAAAAGGGGTGTTAGTATTTACTGCTGGTAATACTATATAGTGCATAAATACTACAGTGTCCCTGGCCCATAGTTAGAACTTATTACTTGATAGAAGTCCCTGTGATTATACTTAGTGGACACTTGCTATGTAATATCAAAGCAGGAAGTACAGTGAATAGAGCCAGACTGCCCAGGTTCACATCCTGGTTCTGCCACTTACTGAACCTCTCTGGGCCTCTGGCTCCTCTTCTGTACAATAGAGTTAACCATAGAGCATTCTTCGGTTTTTGTTTTTGATTTTTTTTTTTTTTACATAAGGCTCAAGTGACTTTATATGTAAAGGGCTGCCTTCCTCTGTTCCATACAGTTCAGACATTTATGAGGCTTAAGAACACGTGAAACTAATCTATAGCAATAGAATTTAGACTAATGATTGTCTCTGAAGAGGTAGGATTAGCTGGAGAGAGCATGAGGGAGCCCCATCAGGTGAAGGGAACATTCTTTGTCTTAATCTGAGTTGGAGTCACATGAGATCAATAGATAAGATTCCATTGACCCGTACACTTAAATTAAGAGGTGTGCAGTTTTACCAGATCAGATGTGAACTTTCTCATTTATAAAAAGAAAGAGGGGAAGCCGGGATGGCTCAGTGGGTTAAGCGCTCACTTTGCAGCTCCGGGTACCAAGGATCGAATCCCGGCCCCGGCCCGTGCGGAACCATATGCTGAACTGGGAGCTCCCCCGGTTCAGTTCTCGCTCTGTCTCTGTATCTCTCTCTCTCTCTCTCTCTCTGTCAAAATAAATAAGTAAATAAATAAATATTAAAAAAAAAAAAAGAAAGAAAGAGAAGAGTCTGAGGTGTTCCACAGAGAACCAGTGTTGGTGTCTGAAGGCTGCCATAATGAAGTACCACAGACTCAGGGGCTGAAGCGTCAGACATCTAGTGCCTTACACTTCTGGAGTCTGGAAGTTCAAAATCCAGGTGTTGGGAGGGTTGGTTCCTTTTGAGGGCTGTGAGGCCTCTCTCTTGGGTTTGTAGGTGGCCGTCTTCTTCCTGTGTCTTCACAACGTCTTCTCTGTGTACCTGTCTACATACAGATTTCCCCTTTTTATGAGGACATCAGTCATATTGGATGAGGGCCCACCCTAATGACCTCATTTTAACTTGGTTACCCCTATAAAGATCCCACCTCCTAATAAGGTCACATTCTGAGATATGGGGGGTTAGGACCTCAACCTACAAACTACAGGAGGACACCACTCAACCTATAAGTGCACACAGACACACTCTCAGAGTGTTTGGTCACCAGTAGCATTAGAAGGGATCACTCATTTAATCCTCACCACAACCTCCAAGGGAGTTACTCTCCACTTAACGTCTAACATGCGGCAGCTGAGGCTCAGAAAGGCTCCTCGACTCGGCCCATGTCTCCTAGGAACCCGTGGCGGGGCTGGGATTTAAATCAAGGTCTGCTGGCCCCAGGGCCTTTGCTCCCTCCCTGAGGATCACATCCAGATTTCTCCCAGCCTCCCATAGTCACTTCCACATGGGCTGCTCTAATGGCCTAGACAGGAAGCTTTGAAAGTCTGGTCCCTGAACCAGGAGCAGCAGCTCACCTGGGTGTTGGTTAGAAATGCACGTTGTCCGGCGCAACCCCTGACCCGCTGACCCAGGCGCTCTGAGGGCGGGGCCCACGGCTTCCTGAGGATCCCCACCCGGCTCCTGTCTGAGCACTCCAGTGGGGGCCCCTTGCGTGGCGGGTCAGACTGAAGCACTGAGTTGCCTAACTGCGTCTGATCAAAAGGCCACATCAGATCTCAGCTGGAGCCTCAAGCGTCAGCCCCAGGCGGCTCATGGCCCATGGCTTTTCTCTGACCTTGAATGTCTTCCTCTCTCTGATTCGGGAGACTTTGAGGACCATGTGGCTGTGCCAGGCACAGAAAAGGCTTGCTTTTGTCTGGTGGGGCTGGCACTTGCACTCCGGATTCCCCCAGGAGTGGTGGGCTCCAGACACTCCAGAAGGTGCCATGTCCCAAACTATTATGTGCGTGAGCTGCAGAGATGAGGGAAGGCTGGAAGTCAGCCCCCAGCCCTGAGGAGCGCAGGTTCCCTTTGGAGAGAGAAACTTCTATACAAAGAGAGTAGCGGTGTCACCAAAAAATCCTTTGGAGCCACACAGCCCTGAGTTAACATCTCAGCTCTGCCACTTGGGAGCTGTGTGCCCTTGAGTAAGTCCTTGACCTATCTGAGCCCAGTTTCTCATCTGTATAGTGGGGAGAAGTCATTGTGACCATGAGAGATGATGCATTTCTAGGTCTAGAAGCTCAACAAATGAAACTGTTGTTGTTAGTGCTTAAAACCATCACAGACCCCAAGATTTGAAAAGTTAGAAAATAAGGTCATCATCTTCCTCATGGCAGAGGCCACATCTTCAGGGGTGTGTCCACGGCACCTGGCATACAATAGGTCTCCAATAAATGTTTGCTGAACGAAGAGGTAAAACCTGCTACACCCCCACACTGGGGCAAAGGGGAGAATAGTGGGTTCTTGTGCATTGGAGCAGAGGTCTTTTGAGGTGAGCAAAGACATTTTCTCCGGAGACGATGCATTTGTGAAGTTTGTGCAGGATAAATTCTCCCCATAGATTGATCCTCTGGTTTCAGGCCAGACTGGGCAGGTGTTTGGCCCTCGGTGAATGCTGAGTGGATGGATGGATGGATGGATGAATTGTAGTTTGAATGGAGTGAGGGGGAGGACAGTAAGTAGGAGCCAGAAGAAATTTTAAGGTGGTTTTTGTTTTTGTGTTTTACAAAACAGGAACAAAACACAGAGAGGGCAATTCTCTTGCCCTGGGCCACACAGTCAGTCATACAATGAGCTTGAGAAGTAGGACAGAAAGAAGGCAGGAAGTGAGAGACCAGGCTTGAGTCTCTACCAGTCACCCAGCAGGGGGCTGGGCCTTTCAGTCAGGAGTCGCCTTCAACCCCCACAACCACCCAGGAGCCGCTTCCTAATTTGTAGGGCTGAGTGCAAAATTAAAATGGCCCTTGCTCAATATGTTAAGAATTTCACAAAAGGAACAGCAGAGCATTTCATCCAGTGCAGGGTCCCGTGGAGCCAGGAAAAGGGTTCCACAACTACTTCGCTGACAGATGAGGAAACCCCAGCTCAGAGAGGCTGAGAATTTCACCCACAGCACCTGCAGGGCTGCCCGGATTCAAACCCACAGTGGTCATCTAGTCCACCTCTTCACTGTACTGTTACAGCTTTGCCTGTGAACATCGCCCCCAGCTCCTGGCTGGGAGGGTCCTTTGCGGACCTAGGGGAAGTCCGTCCCCCAGCCCGAGGTCCTGACGGCCGCTCCAGCCAGCTCCTGTCTCCAGCTCCCTCCTGAGATATAGAAGGAGCCAGCCCTGCCCTACCACGCCCCGGGGTTTATTCCTGGAGATGCGTGGGTGGGTGCGTGTTTGTGTGTGCAGGGTGTTCATCTAAATTTAAAGACATCGTGCTACCTATTAATATTGGGGCTGGTGAGGCCTCTCTCTTAGAAGAACCACAGATAAGTTGAGAGCTAAGGTGCTGCCTGCAGTTCTAACTTCTGCCAAATGAGAGCCAGGCCTGCCTCCTGGTGCAGACGCCTTCGGGAGATCTTTGCGCCCATTTTACAAGTCGGGAAAATAGAGTCTCGGAGGTGCGCCTTCCCGAGGTTTTGAGTTACAAAGTGACAAAGCTGAACTAGGACTTGGGTGACACCAACACATTCCAGAACCCATATGCCTTCAGCCAGGCCAAGGCTGCCGGACTTGATTCAAACATGAGGTTAAGTAATCGTTGAGTTGGTGTTGAGGCCCAGAAGTGCGCCTGGCCCGTGCTGAGCATTTCACACGTGTTACCTGCGCTGACCCTCTCAGCAGCCCACGGGTGGACGCCGTCACGCTCATCCATTTACAGACGAGGAGCCAGCAGCTTGGGATGCGTGGGCGTCCTCACCTCCATGTTAGTAAGTGGCAAAGCCAAGATTCCAACCCAAGTCTACTTGACATCAACACCCACGCTCTCTGCGTCTCTGTCTTTAAACCACAGCCAGCTGTGGGAAAAAGAAACTGCACAGAAGGAAAATGAAAAAAAAAAAGAAAAAACATTACCCATAAACCTACCCTGCAAGGGGTAACGCATCTCAGCTACCTTGGTGAGTTTCCACCCACTGTTTTTCTCCGCCGAAGGGAGGCTCTTGCTTCGGGCCACTGACCCTTGGCATTCTGTAATTGCTGAGCAATTTAGAGATGACTTGAAATATATAATTCATGGGCACATCTTTTCTCCTGGTCACTGGAAGGCAGCGAGGCGTGGCTGTCGCCTAGGGAGAATTTCAACCTTGACATGGGAGGAGATAGCATCTTAGGAGCTTAGAGCAGAATTTCAGAATCAGAGCACACACCAACACTGAAACGGACCCTGGTGTCTGCCCCAGCGTAGAACGCTAGACGGTGGGATTTCACAGGAGAATCTCATGATAGAGCTCTAGGATGAAGTCTAGAATGGAGCTCTAGAATCGGAGACTATGATTTTGTACATCCGGAGTCAGATGGGTCCAAGAGGGAGGTTCTGGTCCACTTTTCTGTGGATTTACAAGGTCAAGGTCTACAACAAAGTCTAGAGATGGCTTTCATTGTCACAGTCAGGGGGACAATACTGGCATCCGTCTAGTGGAATGCTGCTTTAACAAACTACCTACAGCACTGGGAGAGTGCACTGGGAGGAAACCTGCAGCACCCAAGCCTGGTCCTGGAACTGGCTCGGCCCTGTGCTGGCTGTGTGACCCTGGGCCACTCTTTCAGCCTCTCTGAGCCCCAGGTTCCTCATCTGTAAAATATCAGACTTGTACTGGCTGGTTTCTAAATGGCCCTGAGAACTCTTGGATTCCATGGAATAATAATAATAATAATAGCAACAGATAAGGCCTATTGAACACTCACTTGAGTCCTGGGTCCTGTGAGGCATTCCACTTGGATGGGGGTTACTTCACTTGAGTTTCTCTGGGTCTCAGTTTCCCCTTCTGAAAAAAGGTGGTGCTGGCACCAGGTATGGATCTCCAGTCTGTTTCTGCTCTTTGTCACTTGCTCTAAGGAAGCTGCTGAGAGACCCAGGGTGGTCAACGACAGATGGGGCCACTTCCTCACCCCCGCAGGGGCTAAGCCCCTCCCCTGGGGCCTCCACCATTGGCCTCCCTTGCTGATAAACATCAGGGCTGGCACAGCTTTCTGTACAGGGCCAGGCAGTAAGTATGTTAGGCTGCGCGGGCCAGGTGCAGGCTGCACTGTGCTGCTACACCTTATTTATCCTTGTTCTTCTTAGCCTTTAAAAATAAAGATGCCCGCCTTAGCCCCAGGGCCTAAGAAATCAGGCTGCATCCGCTGATGTTGATGAATGTGCTCACCGCATCCAGGTGTCCAGCACCTTTGCAGGGACAGCTTGAGCCCCACGCCTGCCCTTCCGGCCAGGTTTCCCCCCCCCGCCCCCCGAGCCCCAATCAGAGGTTAATTCTAGAGCCACCATTGACCCCTGTCAAGGGTCTGGACCTCAGCCTGTTCTCAGCTCCTCTCATCAACAAGCATGTCTTGACCCCAGCTCAGCCCCCGAGAGTTGTGGCCACAGGCCACTGGGACAGGAAGGGTCCTGAGTGGTCTTCTCTGCTACCTCCTCATCGTGCATGGGAGGAAAGAGCCCTGAACAGAATTCACAGGCCCCTGCAGGATGGGGGCCCCCGACGGCCCAGCCCCCAGTCTCTCCACACTGACCCTGCAGATGTGCTGGGCACATTCCCACCTCCCAGTGTGCGTTACGTCCCCTCTGTTTCTGATCGTCTTGCCCCAGATCGTCCCATGGCTGCCTCCTTCTCATTCTTCAGATCTTAGCCCAAGTGCCATCTTCTCAGTGGGTCCTTCTGCAGTTGCCTTACCCAATGCAGCTCTCCTCTCCTCTTCTCCACAGCCAGGGCTTTCAAATGATGTGAATGGACCTGCAAGGAGAAATGCATTGTGCATGGTCATCCAGGACCCGCACAACTAATGCAAAAGAGTCACTAAATACCACTTCCCCTGACTGCATAGGCGTCCATTCCCCTCCCTTCTATCCCCCCCCTCATCCTTCCCCTCCCTTCTCCCCTGTTCTCGGCCACCCCCTGCAGGCCTGCCCCAGTGGGCACACATTCTTCCCAGCATCAGCTGAGCTGGTCATGATCTCCCCCAGACAACTAGCAACGTGCACAAGACCACCATCTATCGAGAAACTGTTACATCAGGCTTAGCAAAGTGAAGGCTCTGCAGCCAGACTACCTGGGTCCCAAACTCTGCTGCACCATTCCTAGCTGTGTGACCTTGCACAGGTGGCTTAACCTCTCTGAACCTTTTCTGCCAGATGGGGCTAACAAACAAGACCTTTCATATAGGATTGTTGTAAGGATTACATAAATTAATCTAGACCAGTGCCTGGCACAGAGTAGGTGCTCAATAAATACTAGCATGTGCTATTATTATGGTTTTATGTATTTTGAAGACATTAGCTCATTTGACCCTCATAACTTCCCAGCTACGTAAGCAGGGAGACTTGGTCCTCTTTGCAGGTAAGGAAACAGAATCTCAGAGAGGCCACTTGGCTGAAGATCACACAGCCACCAGATGGCTGAGGCAGGTTCAAATTAAAACTGACTGACGCTAGATCTGACCCATGTTCGTGATTCTTCCTGGGAGTCATTTCCACTCACCGGGGCCCAGCCTGTGGTCAGTGACGATGGCCATCAAGTTTGACCAAGAGGCACTGGAGTCATTACCCAGGGACACAAAATTTTAATATTTATTTATAATGGGCACCATATGCTCCCTCTGATTTTTTTATTTAATTACATCATGGCAGATGGCTGGGTGTTAAAGGCCATTTAGCTAATGGCACTTGGCCTTCTCATTTATTTCCCCGAGTTTTGGGAAGATGAGTGACAATGAAAACGGATGGCAAGCTGCGAGCATGGGGTGGTGGCCGGTAAGTCCCACACCTAGGAACGGAGAGGAGGGAGTGTGGGGGTCGTGGGGACTGTTCCGGGGAATGAGTGAGGGTGCAGGGAGCAGCCTGTCCTGTACTAGGAACCTGGAGCAAGGTCTCCGCTGGGAGCAGAAACGTTAGATGCAGAGATCCCACTTTTTTTGACCCAGAAGTAAGCATATATGTACAAAGTGCTTATTGCAACTTTCCACAGTGGCCCCAAACTGGGAAAACAACCCAACACGTCCCTCCTGGGCACAGTGGGCTCTGTGAAGGAAAGCGGGGGTCTGTGTACCAGGAAAAGAGGGGGTGCTGGGTAGGCCAAACCACATGTATTCTCTACAAATGATTCTGGTAAGAGCTAATGTTCAGATGAGCCCAGCATATATTAACTCATTTAGTCCTTACACCCACCCTATGAGACACGTACTGTTACTTCCCCATTCCGCGGATGGGAAAACTGAGGCACAGAGAGGTTAGTAACCACCTCAGAGGGTTCTAGCAAGGATGAAATGGCTCCATGGAGATAAGGTGCCCGGCGTAGTGCCTGGCACTTGGTGAATTCTCAGCCCGTACCACTGACTCCTGATATTTTTGCCATTAGACCAAGACCAATATTTCACCTCTGGCCTGGGCCACCTCCCTAGAACTGTGAAGACATCAAACCTTCACAACCCACGTTTTCAGCAGCTATTTCTCTGCTGAGTTTAGATAATCAGGGGCTCCACTGGCCCCAAGGCTTTGCCCTCAAGCCAAGTTCAGGGGGCTGTGGAGGGAGGGCCAGTGCTGCCCCTGCCCAGCCTGAGCTGCCTGCCCCTGGCTGTGGTAGGAGACACACTTATGGTACCTCCCAGGGGAGGGAGCCTCGGGGGCAGGTTCTGTTTCCACTCCCTGTGGGGCAGTTCTGTCCTCCTGTCACTTTCTTGGCAGCTCAACAGCAGAGGTTCATTGTGGTGCTAAAAATAGGCTGTGTTTAGACACTCGAGTCTCCGCCTGGAAACCTGGACCACAGTCACCAAATGCTGCCCTTCGCACCCAGGGGACTCCTGGGCCTCATCCTTGTGGAAACTCATGCTAGCCCTGGGAGCGAGGCAGGGTAGGCATCGTCTGCCACAGTCAGCAGGTGGAGAAACTGAGGCTCGGAGGGGTCAGTCTCATGTGAAATGAAGAGGGATGAAATGATGACCGTCAACTCTGAGCACCAACTGCAGCCTATGGATCATCTCATCAAATCCACCCAAGACCTGCTGCTTCCCTGCATTCATGTCCCAAGCTCCTTTGCTCCCTCGACCCCAGTGACCTTCCCTTTGTGCGTGCTGTTTCTTCTCTCGGGGCTGTCCTGCTGCTGCTTCTTCACCCCCAAAACTTGAGCTCCTCTTGAGAGACCTGCCAGCTCAAAGACCCTCTCTGGGGAAGCCATCTCTGATCCCCCCAGATAGTTTCAGACCCTCACTTCTCTGGGACCCCATATTCTAGGACTTCTCACCCCAGAGTCCACGAACTCCTTGACACTGTAAGTCTAAATCTGGGAGCTTACGTGCCAGGGCTTTTTTATGAGTATTTATCTGTAGTTTTCATCAGATTCTCAAAGGGACACAAGACCAGACTTAGACCCATGGTTAGGAATATAATCTGTGAAGTCCAGTGCTCTTGGGTTAACAACCCAGCTGCAGTTTACCAGATGTGTGACCCTGGACAATCTACTTATCCTCTCTGAGCCTTATTTATCGTCTCTGTAAAATAGATACACATCTTCCTCACAGAATTGTTATGAGGATTAAATCAGAGTATTTTGTGTTTAAAGTAGTGTCTGGCACATAGTAAGTGCTCAAAACATGAGTTATTCATATTAATTACTGTTCTATGTCTTATACATGACATCTACTACAGGATTTATCACTGTCTGTCTAGTATAATGATTGTTTAAGCTGTTGTCTCCCTCAGTAGACTCTGCATTCTCTGAAAGCTGGGATTCTGAATTATTTATTTCTGCATCCCAAGCATACACACAGTAGGCAAGCAACACATGTTTTTAAATGAATGGAAGAATGTGTAGATGAATGGATAGGTGGAGAGTTAGAAGGGTGAATGGGCTGCCACAGTTCAGACAGATGGACGGATGGGTGGATGGATGGATGGATGGATGGATGAATGGATAGATCAATGGTGGGTAGATGGAGATATGGGTACGTAGATTAATGGATGGGTTAAGGAATGGATGATAGATGGGTAGATTGTGACATACTGTATGGATGGATGTGATGAATGGATTAAAGGATGATGGATAGATGGATGAATTGATGAATGAATGGATAGTTTGATCCTACATGGGGCATGGATATTTGGCTGTTTAGTTCAATGATTATTCTAAGTGTCCAGAACAATAACTGGCCCATAGTAGGTGCTCAGTACTTAGTTCCTGAATGCATGGGAAGGCATATGGAGGACTCTACCAGGAACCACAGTTTAACTTCCATGCTGCTGTTTGGGTGAGATGGGGCTGTTACCATTTAGATCACCCATTGACTGATAGTTGAATCCTATGTATTGACCAAGGTTGTCATGAGGCCCCCTGCTGGTGGTAATGTGAAACCGCATCAGCCAAATGGAGTTTCCTAGTTTACATCCCATTTTCCTCCCAGCTGATAATCCTGAGTGTTTACTCACAAAGCAGTGGCTCTTAAACCTTGTTGCTCATTACCATCGCCTGGGGGCACTTTTGTTATGCCTTGTATGTTTTTCCCTCAACCGGAGATCCTAGTTGGAGAGGTCAGGAATCTCACCAGGCTTCCAGGTGATCCTGAATCAGACGTTCCTCACACCACATTCTGAGGGACTCACCGCTGGTCACTGGGAGACAGTGGAGATGGGCTGCTGCCACAGGGGGCATCGCTGAATTCCCAAGTGATGTCCAGACCATGTGGGAAAAGGACAAAGTCAAAAAGGCCGTGGTTGAGAGCCTTTGTGTGGTTTTGTGTTTGGACCATTCTGGATTTAAATCCCAGTGCCACCACTCACTAGCTGTGTAGCCTCAGTTTCCTCATCTGTGAAATGGGGAGACAGTTACCTCCTATAGGAATGTGGGGAAGAATAAATGAGATAATATATGCAGAGAGCTTGACACAAAGTGGACACTGTCAGTACTGAGTGAGTGAATACAAGTGTATTGCTGAACAATCCTGTTTTCCTTCCTTTGCCTTTTTTTTCTTGGCTAGAGGAGCGAGGTTATGCATTTGATCTTCCCCACTAGAATGGGAGCCCTGTGAGTGAAGAGACTTTGTCTCTCATTCACAGCTTTATCTTCAGCACCTAAGACAGTGCCTGCTACATAGTAGATGCTCACTAAATATGTTTTAAAAAAGGGTGGGGGAGCTGGGATGGCTCAGCGGGTTAAGAGCTCACTTTGCAGCCCTGGAGCCTGAGGATTGAATCCCAGGCCCGGCCCATGCGGACCCATATGCTGAACTGGGGTGTGCCTCCAGTTCAGTTCTTGCTGGGGCCTATGTGGGAGGCTCCTGGCCCAGTTTCTGCCCTGTGCAGCCCTGCACCCACCTGTGGAGTGAAACTATATGGAAAACTAATGCTGTCAACTATGGAGACTGCTCTGGGCCCTCCCTCTTCTCTCTGTCTCTCTCTCTCTGTCAAAAAACAATAAAAATAAATCTTAAAAAAAAAAAAAAAAGGAATAAATTTGACCTGGTTCAGTATCAGCCAGGCCCAGCAGACAGTTCAGCCAGAATCTAGGAAGTACTTTTCAGACTTCAGGCAACCCACATATCAGTGTGTCTTTGACACATACATAGGAAGTATGGGGCATAAGAAGTTGTGCTTCTCCAAGATAAAGCTTGTGCCCAAACCAGGACCCAGTAGGATACAAACTACCCAATTCCCAGTGTGGTTTAAAGGAAGACTCGGGATTGGGTTTCTATCCAGCATTTCTGGGTGCTTCCTCCCCTCCCTGGACTCTGCATTGCCCCGTAACAATATTCAAGAATGCTTCGCGCTCTGGGGTCTATGAGGCAGCTTCTTATGCCTGTGTCTATGCTGTTTTGCAGGTGGCAGCCCTGAGCCCTAAGGTTTGAGCACATGGAAGTCTGCCAGCTTCTGTTTCCACGGGGTGGACGCTCCGAGCTTGGTCCCCAGCTGGGGAAGAGGCCAGAAATGGCCTCGGTGAAATGATCCAGCCCCAACAGGCCTGAGGAGCTGAGAGAGGGCAAGCAGTGCACTGTGGCTGCTGGTGGCGCGCAGAATCTTCCTCCCACCGCTCCCTGCAAACTTCTTCGGGAACTCTCTGAGGCAAAAAACAAGATGTAGGAAAATGGGACCAGCTCCCGTGTGTCCTGAGCCTCAAAACCCCTTCCATGGCCCAAAGAAGCTCACCTTGACCTTGGAAAGGCTGAGGAGCTCTGTCCTTCATTCTCTTGGCCAAAGCCAAGTGCTAGACTTGCCCTTCCTCTCTGGTCTTGGCAGTCACCTTCACAGAGGGTCTGATTGCTAAAGGGAGCTTGGGAAAGGACCCCTTCCCCGTTCCCCCTCCCCCACAATCCAAGCTCCAGCCAGCCAGTCCGGAATGCTCCCACTATGGCCAAACTCTGGTTCAAATTCCAGCGGTACTTCCGCCGGAAACCTCTGCGTTTCTTTGCTTTCATGTTGCTCTACCTGACAGCCGGGAGCATCGTCTTTCTTCACTCCGGCATCGTGGGCCAGCCTGCCATCTCCCAGAACCAGGCCATCCCCGCCGTGGGGGTCCCAGTCGAGAGTGCTGAGCTGATGCTCCTGGGTGACTTGCATCTGGGCAGAGGCTTCCAGGACACGGAAGAAGACATGAGCATCGCCCGCAGGTTCGGACCCTGGTTCAAGGGCAAGGATGGGATTGAGCGATCCAAGCTGGGTGACTACGGAGGAGGAGCCTGGAGCCGAGCCCTCAAGGGGAGGGTCGTCCGGGAGAAGGAGGGGGAGCGAGGTAAGAGGGGTGCGCCTTCAGGCACAGGAGGGGAGATGCTAATATACTAACAGACCTCAGTTTTCAGTGTTGAGTGTAAATCAGCCATCAAATAATTATAGCTATAAATATACAGTAGGTTTCGTTATCATCCCCATTTCACAGAGGAGAAAATTGAAGCTCAGAGAGCGTAAGTAGCTTGTCCCAGGCCACACAGCTTGTAAACAGCCAAGCATGGCTTTGAACCCCACGTCTGTCAGAGTTCAAAGTCTGATCCTCCCCTGAAGCCTCTTCCTGTCCTTGTGAAATACACATGACAATAAAAACGCTATCTATCGAGTCACTTAACTATATGCCGGGGCCCTGGTCACAACCACATTCCCCTGTTTTATTTTTGTGACAACACTTGTCCCCATCTGAAAGCATCCCCTGTGTGTGTTTGCTGCCTTGTTCAGAGGCCACCTCCCTGACTAGACTGTCGGGTCCTTGTTGCCTGGCCTCGTCCGTCAGGACCCGGGACAGCACCTGGCACAGAGATGGGCTCCGTACCTCCTTGTTGAATGAATGAGTGATGGGACGGACAAATGAATGAATGCTCATCCCTTTGCCTGGAGAGCCTCCAAGGGTTACTGATTCTCTTCCTCCAGGTCTCAGCTTAGATCACCTGTGGGAGATCGTCCCCAGTGTCCCCTCCAGGCATGATCAAATGCTCCTTCCCCATGCTCCCGTCATGGCCTTTATACGAATGGTAGTTGCCTACACTTGTCAGGGTCCACTGGTGGTAGACTATGCATTCCTTCTGGCACACCCCATATACAACAACATATCCCATCTGTTATGAGCAGGACATTACTACCAATAGTAGTAATTACTACCATTCCTGAGCACTGACTTCACATCAGCCACTGTCTTGTTGGCTTTTCAGATTTTTTTTTTTTAAAGATTTATTTTTATTGTTTTTGACAGAGAGAGAGATACAATCAGAGACAGAGAGAAGGGGGAGGGCTCCGAACAGTCTCCATAGTTGCACATCATTGGTTTTTTTACATAGTTTCATTCCACAGGTGGGTACGAGGCTGCACAGGGCAGGAACTGGGCCGGGGTCTCGCCTTGGTGAGAACTGAACTGAGGGAGCTCCCAGTTCAGCATATGGGTCCACACGGGCCGGGGCCGGGATTCGATCCTCTGTTCCCAGGGCTGCAAAGTGAGCGCTTAACCCACTGAGCCATCCCGGCTTCCCTCAGATATTATTTGAATGTAATGATATATGCAAAGTGCTTATCACATCTCCTGGCTCATGATAGGAGGTCACTTAATAGCGGCTGTTATTATTGGTAGTAGTAAGAATAGCTAATATCTAGTGAATGATCATTATGGGCGGGGACTATGTCCTAAGTGTTGCATTGCTTTATTTAATGATTACGGCGACTTTAGAAGTCAGACGGTGGTTGCCCTGCTGCACAGGTGGGAATAAGTAAAACTCAGGGAGAAGTTACTTACCCAAGGTCACACAGGCAGTGAGTGGAGGGACTGAAGTTTGAAACGAAGTCCATTTACTTCCAAGGCTCGCGAGCCTTCTTTAACCACTCTAAGTCCCCTATCCCTGTCTTATGTATTTTATAAAATGTAAAGAGAGAAGGAAGAAAAAATAGGAAAGCAGCCCAGAGCTCAAAGCTCTCAACAGGCAGCCTTTGGAATCAGGCATCATGATTACGAAAATGAGATCCAGCCTGTGTCCTTGATTGACTTGTTCAGAGTTCAGTGAGGAAAGACAACATACTAGATTAAGGCTAACAAAAACCCCGCCGCTTCTCCGACTCGGTGCTAAGTACATTTGCTTGTCCTCTGAAGCTGGCGAGGAAGGCTCTGCTCGCTGTGGCGATGCTGGTGCGGGACTGTGAAGGATTCGGGGCCCATCACTGGCTGGCAGCTGCGTAACTCCAGGCTCTGCCTCTGTTCTCACATGTGTTCTGCCTGTGTCTCTTGTGTCTCAGAAAGCCATCATCTTATCGGACCCAGTCATATTGGGTCCCTACTCCAGTATGACCTTGTGTTAACAAATTACATCTGCCATGACTCTTTCCAAATAAGGTCACATTTTGGGCTTAGGCCTTTCCAACATACATATAATATAATTTTTTTTTGTAGGAGGGGAACACAATTCAACTTAGAACACCCCTGTTTTTATTCCCACGTTTCAGGCAGGAGAACAGTATCTCCAAGAGCTTGAGCAACAACAGTGCAAGGCTACTGGAGGGTCAGCATTCGAACCCAGGCCTGGCGGACTCCAAAACTCTTCCTCTGGCCCTCTACTGCCTCTTGGTTGTGACTCTGCTCACAGTCAATACGAGGAACACAAATTAGCCATTTAGCTACACTTTGAACAAATTACCTTTATTGAAGAGAACAATAAAGGTAATTTCTTAAAAAGGAAGATTAATTGAAGCAAAAGAAAGACAGAAACGCCATCAGACAAGCCTTTCTTCAGATGGCAGGTGCTCCTGCAGGGTTAACCCCTCCCAGGTTTATGTACTGGAGATAAATAGTTCGGCTGGGATGACTTTGCCATTGCAGCAATATTTGGATGGCTGTGGAGATGAGCTGATAGATTGTGTGGACTCAGCCACTAATCCACCCTCAAGGGGCCTGTGATTTTTGTCCCCGTTTTACATGCCTGACCTTCCCGTCATCTCCGAGAGATTCTACCACCGTGGCAGGATTGGAGGGCGGGGCCCTGGGAAATAAATGGCTGAGATGGGTTGGCAGTAATCACATGGATGAGCTCAGCGGGGTGGTAGAAGTCCAGGAAGAGACACAGCAGTCATGTGGGTCACAGCCTGCATGGAACGGTCACTGGGGAAGGAGTCACCAACCCTTGCCCAGAACATGGAAGAAACTGACTCAGTATCTGTATCCCAACCCAGAGGGCTCAGCCTGTTCATCGGGTCATGGTGCGTAGCTTGCCCATGTGTCTCCAGAGCATTAACGAAGGACCGTGTATCTTTGCTCCCTCCTGGTGACAGATGTCCAGGCAACAGGTCTTTGAGTACCTGTTACGTGGGACATCTCATCCTGATGCCTGACCTGGTGGGAGGGTTAGGGACGGGGTCGAATAGCATTTAAAAGCCCAGGCTTTGGGCACATGGACCTACAGTTGAAACCCAGCTCTTCTCCCAAGAGACACTCCCTCCCCCATCCTCGCTCCAAGAGGGTCTCTCTGGTGAAGATGGAGATCCCTCCTCCCAAGCTGGGACTCAGTGTGGTGCAAGGCAGTGGGCAACTTTGGAGTTGACAGGTCGGGGCATGGATTTGGTCTAGACCCTCACAACTGGATAGACTCAAGCAGCTTAGCTTGAGTGTCAGCATATTAGCCAAAGGACAAAAACCCATCCTGAAGCAGCTTCAACTAAAGAAGAAACTATATCTTGTCACCCAACTACAGAGGGGCTGGATTTTTAAATGAATAATGTGTTCCCTTCTCTCTCTAACTCTCATCTCTGCTTCTCCCTGCCTTAGCTTGGTTTTCCTCCTACATAGAATGAGTTCAGGACCAGGGATTGTGGCTGTTGGTTCCTCTGGGTTTACAGAATGCCATTGTCATAACCCAAGAGAAACATTTTCTTCCTCCCAGCTTGAATCTATACGTGTCCAAAGAATGGGTCATATGCCCTTCTAATTCCACTTGGAAAAGAATAACATGAAGCAACATGAGTGGTTACCCGTCAGAACATATATACCATATGCCAAAACTAAGATTCACCTCTAAGGCAGGCAAGGTGTAATAGTCACTAGGATCAGTTTCCTCATCGATAAAATGGATTTAATAAGAAGGGTGTGAGGGTTGAATTAAAAAAAGATAGGCATGGCCCATAGTCAAGTAGACAGCACATAGTAGGTGCTTAAACAAAAATTGTATTCCTCTCTGTTTCTTTCAGTCTCTCTGCCGTTCTCTCTCTGTCTCTCTCTCACACACTGTTGATCTGACGATGAAGACCTCATGCTGCCCTTTTAATCTCTCCCCCTTCCTCTCCCCTTCGTCTCTCCCTCTCTCCTCTCTTTCTCCCTCCTGCTGCCTCTGGTTCTCTCCTCCTGCCCTCCTACAAGGCATCCTTGAATGCTCCGCCCTATAGTGAGCTCGACACCCTCTCTCCCAGCTCAGGTGTGAACTGCCTCCATGCCCCAGGCCACAGG
This sequence comes from Craseonycteris thonglongyai, assembly GCA_004027555.1. NCBI lineage: Eukaryota > Metazoa > Chordata > Mammalia > Chiroptera > Craseonycteridae > Craseonycteris > Craseonycteris thonglongyai. The sequence continues at coordinate 59,395 of PVKE010000778.1, forward strand.
GCGTGATTCCATCTGTGACAGGAGGGACACATAATGACAAGCGTAATGACAAGACGGGAGCTTCTCCAGAGCTGTCGCTGTCTCCTGGGCCTGCTCCAGGGAGGCAAAGTTTCTTTTAAGGGTGGACTGTTCTTAGTCAACCACATCACCTCTGTCTCATGCAAGAAATTCAAGTTCGAGTTCGAGGCACATCTCCAGCGGGGCTGACAAGCCCTGCTCTTAGCAGGGCAGCTCTGAAGGGCCCATGTGATGAAGGGCCCTGCGTCCTCTGCTAGACACTTCTCTGCACCACAGTGAGGGGGCAGGAAGCCCACAGTTTACATAGACAGCAGCCTCGCCAGGGAACGTGACCAAGTGGCTTGTCACGTTTGCCCCAGTCCTTCCCTGTGAGGGCCATTTAATTCCAGGAGCTGGCTGCATCCTCAGTCCAACCTCCAGTTACTTCCAAATAGAGTAGAGGAAAGAGCACTTGGGTTGGGGTCCCATAGACCCAGATTAAAATCCTTGTTCTGCTGTGAGTCAGCTGCAGGTGTTCGGCGGTCCCCTCACCTTTCTGGGCTCTGTTCAGTCATCTCAGCAAAGCGCCTGAGCATGCTAGTTTTTCCATCCACGTGGCTCATGCAAAGAGTGCCAGAGCCCAGAAGAAGCAGGCAGTAGTCCAGAGCATCGGCCAGATGGCCTGGGTCCAATCCTGGCTCCACACGTACAGCTGGGTTGCCTTGGGCGAGTGACTTAACCTCTTTGGCCCATTTCCTCTTCTGTACAGAATGGCAGTATGTAGGCTGACCAGACATGTCATGTTAAAGGGGACAGAAAACAACGGTACTGTCCTGTTTCAAACAGTACGTGTGGTCAGCCTAGTCTCACGGGGCTACATTCAAGGTGTCAGTAGGCTGACCAGATGTACCATTTGATACAGGACAGTACCGTTGTTTTCTGTCCTGTTTAGAATGGTACGTCTAATCAGCCTAGGCCAACAGTAGTACCGGTACTTATCTCGTAGGATCATTAGAAAGGTTCAGTGAATAAAGCTCTTAGGAAAGTCTATGTCCAAATGAATAACTTTAAGAACGTGTGGGAAAAGACTTTATAAACCATAAAGTGCCGTCTCATAGGCGAGAATGACTATTTATAGGAGGAATAGTTTTCTACTTTAAGAAAATGAAGGGTATGGTTTAAAACTGGCTAGTTGTTTTACATAATTAAAAATTTTCCTTTGGATGGAAGCATTCACCTTGGCCCACAATAGAGGCCACCTGTAAAGTACTTGCCTAGCCCTGTGAATGGCCAGCTTCTTATTCCACCCCCCTTAACTTGGCGCCTGTGATAGGCAAGACACTTTGGTAAAAGCATTGATACCACTCATTGCGTTTTAACCTCGCTGGGTTGGTATTTTCAGCCCCACTATGAAGAAAACTAGGCCTCAGGGAGGCCAAGCGTCCTGAACTCATGAGACCAGTGCTACAATGTAACAAAGCGAGAGAAACACCCCACCCTTGACATGTCCAAGTGCCAGTTCCTTCCAAGGAACAACAAATACGGGGTCCGGCAGAAGTCACGCATACCGTCGTAAGGCTTGCTTTGTCTCCCACGGGATAGACAGTGATTGAAACATTTCACCTAAAATGTCATAGAGTGCTTGAGTGTGATATTGTTATGTCACAGAATTACATGCTTATGATTTATAATAAAAGATGGGGTATAGACTACCAGCTCATAACAAAGGGGTGTGATCTTGCTGGACCCTGTATCTTAAGGCATCTTGTAGAAGTGATAACATGCTGTCAAATGTCCAAGTCTTCAGAGCTGTCTTAATATGGGTCACATCTGCTTGGGGCTTAGGGAGTGGCCTTGGTCTGGGTTCCTGCATGCCTAATTGTCACCAGCATTTGACCTTAACCCTGGCCAGGGCCCCATTGCCTTACCCATTGGACCACACTGCCCGTCTGGAGCGGGTTTGGCTCATGCACGTGGCTTTCAGTCTCTTTTGTGCTCAGAGGAAGGATTTGGTACCAATAGGTCAACAAGGCCACTAGGGCAGGGGCACCCTGGTTCCTCCTGTGAGCCCTTCCGGCGTTGTCCCCAGCCAATCGGACTTTTCTCCTCCCCCCCAAAGCCAAGTACATCGGCTGCTACCTGGATGACACCCAGAGCCGGGCCCTGCGAGGCGTGTCCTTTTTCGACTACAAAAAGATGACCGTCTTCCGTTGCCAGGACAACTGTGCAGAACGGTAGGGCCCCGATGTCCCCGTCCCAGGCTCTGTTCCCTTCAGACCCCTTGCCTGGGGTGTCCCTTCCTTTCCCATGGAGGGATGTGATGGAGGGGGAGTGCATGCCCACAAGGAAAGGGTGGTGCAAGGGTGTGTGTGTGTGAGTGTGTGTATGTGTACAAGGCATGCAAGGAGCAAGGTTGTTGGAGAGTTGGTCTGTGGGGGCTTGTGACTGTACAGTTGAGACGGAGCCTGTAGCCAGCCCCCAGAAGTGCAGCATGCAGGTGTGAGCTGGCCTTTCCCAGTGGCTCTGCCGCAGCTCCCTGGGGAGCCCTCATGGTTCTGGAGCTGCCTCAGAGACCCCGCACCCTAGAGCCCCCGTGGGCACAAGAGCTGAGCCTGCTTCTCCGTGTCCCCACCCTCGGGGCCTGGCCCCTGGATGAAAACACTGTCATCTGTTTACAGACAGGCTGTGCAGGGGGAGGCCTTTTAGGAAAAGGGTGCGTGGCTGTGAACAAAAAGCTGAAAACCTGGCGGGCCTGGACGATTTGGTGTTAGGGGAAAGAATGTTTTGCTTGGCTGCGTAAGCAACCTGGGTTTCGCCATCTCCCAAATGGATCCGCGAGTCCCTGCCGCCTCCAGCTTCTCTCAGGGGACAGAGCGTCATTTCTGAGGGTGCTTCCTGGAGTTAAGGGGCTGATTCTAGCAAGATGTGTGACTCATGGCTCTAGACAGGGAGGAGCGAGAGAGGGCGTGGCGTGGGAGACCCCGGGTGGTGCGTGTGCGTGTGTGTGAGTACACATGTGCTGAAGGTGTCTGTAAGCGGGTGTTAATATGGATGTGGTGTGGATATGTGGACGGGGGTGTAAGATGTCAGGCAGGGAGGAGGGCAGGTGGATGATCCCAGGGGGCTGGGGACCAGGTCTCCACACGCGGGGAGTCTCCCTGTCCCCCGGGGTCTCCATGGTGGCCGCTGCCCTGACAGCCGCCTCCCCCAGGGGTTACCTGTATGCCGGGCTGGAGTTCGGCGCCGAGTGCTACTGCGGCCACAAGATCCAGGCGACGAACGTGAGCGAGGCAGAGTGTGACATGGAGTGCAAGGGCGAGAGGGGCAGCCTGTGTGGCGGCGCCAACCGCCTCTCGGTCTACCGGCTGCAGCTGGCCCAGGAGTCGGCACGCAGGTGTACGTGAGTCGGCCCCTCCCTGCCCCTCCGCCCTGCACGTCTGCCCTGGTTCCCTGTTGCTCACTCCCCTGCTCAAGACCGCCCCAGCGCGACCCTGGCCTCGCCACCCAGCCCACCCCAGCCCAGCCCTGCAGAGCCCGTGGCTCCAGCTGCTTGAAACGCTTCCACGTGCCTCTTCCCTCCCCTCCTGAGCTGCCCCTGGTCCACCTGCAACCCCCATTTGCCCCCATCTCCCTCCTGGTTTTCTGAAAGCAGGCTGTCTCTAACAATGACTGACAACAACCATGACGACCGCAAGCCATGCGTCCTCTTCTAAGTGTCTTATGGGCAACTGTCCATCTTCTGCTCACGCTGACCCTTGAAGTAGGCACGATTATGTGCTTACTCCCATTTTACAGATGAGGAAACTGAGGCCCAATGCCCCATAAACAACAGAGGATTTAAACCAACGTCTTTCATGCTCCTGTAGAGAGAATTTGTCCCTCCCCTGTCCGTGCTTCAGTCTTGTTGAAAAAACTCTCCAGTTTCCAAACCAAGGGAGGAAAGGGGGATAAACCAGAGAGGACAGAAGCTGGCCCTCTTCTGTGGACAGTGTGCCACTGTCCCCTCTCTGGGTGTCTAATGGCGGACTGTCAAGACTGCTGTGTGCCAGGCACTGTGCTGAGCCCACCACGGGCCTGGTCTCGTTTACTTTCCCTCCAGCCTTTTCAGGCAGAGATGTTCCCCATGTGAACTCTCCCCATTTTACAGAGGGGAAACTGAGGCTTTATGCACTGAAGTAAAGCTGCCCAAGGCCACACAGGCTGATTAGAGGTGACCTTCTGACCTACGTGAAGAGCTAGGCTTTGACCAAAAGTGGATGACTGAGGTCCCCCCCCCCCCCCGCCGGTTACTTTTCTGATGCAACCCAGAGGCTGGGACAGGAGTCTGGCAGCTGCATCTCTAACCTTGTAGCCAGCACTTCCCAAACTTGAGTGCCAGTGAACCCTACTGTGATCTTGTTAAAATGCAGATCCTGACTCAGCAGATTGGGGTGGGATTCTGAGTTTCTAAGGGAATTTCTAAGCTCCAGGGCCACAGGTTGAATAATAAGGCCTTCGATCTCAGGGGCGCTGACAAGGCCCCCCAGGGATGGAGGCCGGCCCACACAGGTGGCTTTGGCAGAACTTGACACCTGTCTGCCTGCAGAGAGAGGCCTCTTCCATGGGAACGTCGTTGTTTATAAAAATGCCAATGTGTTCTGTTTCACAAACGCCATGATTTCGAAGCCCCATTGTTCAAGCTTCGCTCGGCAGTAGGGTCAAGGGGGCTGCCAATGTGCAGAGGGGCTGATTTCTGCAAATGGACAGCCATCCACCTCCGCAGGGACCAGAGGCTCAGACTGACTGGTCTGAAGGCCTGGCTGGCTCAGGACAGAGGTGGTGTGTGAAATCCAGGCTGCAGAATGTTCACACAGCGAGTGCCTGGTTTGGCTGTTAGGGTAATGAGGTTTTAATGTGATGGCAGATTTATCATCCTCACCACAGAGCCCTTTATGCCAATATTTATGTGAGTTGGATGGTGACTTTGACCATTTGAAGTATTTTGAGGGAAAGCTCCTGCCACTAAAACATTCTGGTGGATGAGGATAAGGGAGGTAAGAACTGGGCCGTGTCCTCGTATGTTGTTTGCCAGAAATTAGCCAGGCATCCTTTTGGTTAATGTTCAGATTGGCTGGATGATCTGGACATTCTCATTCTGTGTGTGTGTGTGTGTCTCTTCCTCACACACACACACTTCAGATCACCTATTATGATAATGCTCTCAGGGACCACTAAAGATTTTTCAGTCAGCTGAAATAGATCTCTCCACACACACAGACCACTATCCTGTTACAGTGGGTGTGTTTGGCTCTTAGAGCAGTGGGAGGGCTGGGTGGTTTGCTGGTGAGCAGCCCCTGAGGTGTGTGGTGGAGAGAGACAGAACCAAGACCAGTGGGATCTCTTCAAGCATGGGGAGTATGTACAGAGGGTCGTGGGGTCTCTGTCTGCAAGAGCCAAGGGGGCAACAATTGAACTGAATTTTCCTCTACAGAGATTTCTAGGTGGAAGGGAGAACCAGGTACCACAAGCATGAGCAAAAGTCCAGGGCCAGCAAAGGTCATGTGGTGAGTGCTGTGTTGGAAGCACCTCCCTTGCCGCTGTCCCATTGTACAGTTTTACAAACTGAGGCCCAGAGAGCAAAAGTGGCTAAACCGAGCCTCCTGGGGAAGGCGCCACAGGGTTGTTGGAATCGGGCCTTGAAAGATGCATAGGATTTTACCTGGTATAGAAGAGGAGAAAATCCAGACTCAAGACAAGTCACGAAGTGGTGCGAGAGAAAGCCAGGCAAAGGAAACAGTGTGTGCAAAGCCTAGAGGCCATTTCAGGAGATGACGGGCAGGCATGATTTTTCCCCCAAGGCCGCAGTCCCTCTCGGGCACTGAGCGTGGGCTGCACCCAGCTCTCAACTCCTGGTTTGGATGCTCACTCAGGACAGTGCTGTAGGCACCGTGACCTCTCGTATCGGATCCATCCAGGACCCCATCTCCTCTATTTTGGAGCAACTCCTTGGCTCCAGCTTAACTCCTTGCTTCCCTGACCCCTGACCTCTCTGAATCTCCAGTGTTTTGCTCTGACTCCGTAGCACCCTGTCTTCCCGCTCCTGGGATCTGCTTTGCACACAAATAACTGAGAAAAGGAGGTGTTCAGGTCACTGGCACATGACATTAGCCTGCATTCCATCAGCACAGAAATGAGCAAGCCCTCCAGGAAGCAGGTAGGAAGGAAATCAGATTCCATTTGTAGAGTCATTAGCTGGTATTAACACTGGGCCTAATGGTGCTTCCCTGAGCAGTGGCACGGAACTTGTAAAGACTGAAGATTCAAAGGTTCGCTATCTCCCAAGAACCTCTCGAGTGGGGGACGGGGGCGTCCACCTTGTGTTGGGAGCCAGCCTACGTGTTTCTGAGGCACTGAAATGCTTCTCCAGGAGCGAGAGCATTAAAAGGTTGGCAGAGCCAACGTCTGCAGGGATCCTGCTGTTCTTCCTTGACACAGACTCTGGGGCACATGGACTTTGCCCTTGTTACAAAAGAACCGAGAAATGGACTTCCTTCTTGCTTGGATTACATTTTTCACAGCAGTTTGCTAAATGTGTCTCCAAGTGTAGCTCTCCTCCCAGCGGCAGAGACCTATCCGTGACTGGGGGGAGCATTATGGCTTTATAGAATGTTGCAAGAAATGTCATTCGTCTGAAAGAGTCTTGCAAGATTTGTGTGACGAGGTTCGTTAGACCTACACGAAACGTGCACACGCCCGGCCTGTGGGTGGCTGTCCATGGTGCTGACCATCCTTCAGTGCTACCGAAAGGCCTCAGGACTGCAGACCAGTTTCCCCCAGGGCTCAGCACTTTTTCCTCGTTTTTTGTTTTGTTTTGTTTTGTTTTTCCTATTTCTTGGTGAAAGCATTACAAATCTTACACTATCACTGAAAAAAATATATCTTTGACTTATGGTTCACCATTCACATAGTGTTTGTGTACCATTGTTAGTTATGGCATTTTCTTTTTTTTTTCTCTTGTCTTTGAATGTTAAATTTTGTTCGATGCTTGTGCTTTGTGCTCACTGATACTCTATTCTAACCACTTCTGCCGCAGATGATCTTAGAAAGTCGTATTTTGATGGATAGACCATTTCTAGCTCCTTCTTGGCCAGGCCTGGAGGCCTCTCCTTGCCCTTGATATATATCTGGGACTCCTGAATTTTATAATTCATATGGGCCTTCATGAATTATGCTGTGTAGAACCAAAGAGATGGTAGCTAGGAGTTGTTGTTTTTTCTCCTCCATCATGATGGGGGAGAATTGGTTTGTTCTTCGCCCTGAAGAAAATGCAGGAAGGCTATGGGAACAACGTGGGTTTTGAAATCAGGAAGACATTGTTTCTATGGCAGCTCTCTCACTTGTGTTGACCTTGGCCAAGCTCCACATTCTCTTTGAGCCTCAGGGGCCTCATCTGTAAAAGGGGGACAATTCTAACCCTTAAACGTTGCTGGGACCACCCAGTGAGATAAAATGGAGACAGCACCTAGCACAGTGCCTGGTGTGGAGTGGTGGTGATGCCCCCTTCTTCCTAAAATGAAAACTCCCCAATTCACTCTGAGAAGCCCCAGTTCAAGCCGCGTGTGTGTGTTTCCAGCAGCCCTCGGGAGCCTTCGATGGTGCCTAAAAATGGCTGGTTTGAATTCTCCTCGGACGGTTAGACTCTTTGTGTAATTCAATCTCTCTCTGATTATAGGGAGCTGTTAACAGCTCCCAGCTCACTGCCTTTCTTGCTCACTGGCATCTTCAAAGCAATAGAGCTTGGCCTAATTATCGGGGGAGGGGGGAGGAGTGGCCTGTTTCAAATCAAGGAGAACTCTTCCACACCTGCCTTTGAGCTGATGCCTGATGACATTTACCTTGTTGCTGTGAAGCCTCAGAACAAAGCGATGGTAGGACTTCAGAGCTACTTGCAGTTGATTCCAGGCTATGCTTCACCTGCCCCAACTCAGAGGGTTGATGAACGGTTGCTCGGCTCATCTCTTGCTAATAAAAACCCCAAGCTGCTCAGGTCATGCACCATCTCAGCTGGCCCGGCGATGAAGAGCTGACATTGTCAGAATGTGGGGCATGGGTTTTTGTGATCCTCCAACCCCTACTGCGGGCCTGAGCAGGTTTCTGGGAAATGCCGGCGGCTGGCCTGGGGGCCCTGGAGTGGGATCGGGTGGGCCTCCTGCAGCACAGCAGAGAGGTGGGGCCCCAGGATGGGCTGTCAGGCAAGATTGGGGTCAGATCCCAACTCCGCGCCCCACTAGCTGTGTGACCTGGGAAAGTGACCAAATCTTGTTACGTCTCAGTGTCTCGGCCCGCAGAACAGGACAATAGTACCATCTGTCTCACAGGTTGTGGTGAGGGTTCCCTGAGACACAAGATGTGAAACACAGCGCTCATGACAGGCAGGTCGCGGCTGATGCTCTTACCAGTGCCGTCATTCTTTAGTAAGTGTTGGCCATGAGGAAGACGCTTCTCAGGGTCACTGCTGTTGTCCACGGGCAGGGTACTGCGCAAGCCCAGGAAGCACCATTCTCACAGACTGTGTGAGCTGTGAGGAGCAGTGACCTTGAACTTGGTGCAGGATTTCCCTTGTGGACTCAAAAGGCCCCAAGAGCCAAATGATTGTAAGCTGGGAGCCCCCAGAGACAAGGATGTGAACCTTGGTGTGCTTGGGAGGCAACCCCAGGGTGCACCTGTAGAGGTGTGTGGAAGTGAGACAGGGAAGGGAAGGTGCCAATACTTGGTCCTTTACAAAGCAGGTCACACCTGAGGGTACCTGAAGCTTAATCCCACTGGGAACCCCTAGGGGAGAACTACTTCACTGGTCTCCCACTGGAGGGGCGGGAATCTGCAGTATTCACCTTCCAGCTCTTACCCATCATTGGCTGAGAGAGGCTCCCAGGGACATGAACTCCCTGCAGGTCCAGCCGGCCCTCACAGGTCCTAAGGCTCGATTATAGGTCACTGCCGGCCTGTCCTGGGATGGTGAGAGCCAGGGGCACACTGAGGGGGCCTAACTGTGTCTACTCCGTAGGATGTAGCCACCCTTCCATACCATGGACAGGCGATGGGGAAGGAAGCAGGAGGCGACAGCAACTGGGCCCTGGTTAGGTCTCCCACTCTGTGAATGTCATCACATGCAGTTGCACCCCAACGGCGCAGGGTAGATAGGATGATCCCCGTTTACCAATGAGGAAGCCGGGGCTCAGAACGTGGAAACACTTGCCAGGGACGGACAGCTAAGTAAGTGATGACCCATGTCTGCTTGGATTTAAAACCAGTTCCCTGCCCACTGGGCAGCAGAGCTGTTTGCAAACAGGGAAGCGCCTACCCCGGTGGAAGTCCACAGTTCCTTCTGTCACAGGACAGTGTGACAGAAGGCCATGTCTCTTTCATTTGCTGACAAGAGAGGAGAGAGCCTCTCACCACTAATGGGGAGAACCAGGTGACGTGTGTGACAGATGGAGAAAAGGGGGTAGGAGGTGCAGGGTCTCAGGAGCAGTGTCTCAGCCACCATGCTTATGCTCCGTGTCTGGGTCACCAAGCCGCAGTGGAGATCGACCTGCAGAGAGAAATGGCCTTCAGAGTGCTCCTCAGACCCCTGGGAGTCCTCTGTGACCTTGTGGTTTCCCCTTAAAGGCAGAACAGGCAGGACTATAAGGAGACCCTGCATCCAATGGGTCAGCTGCTCCTGGAACCGACTTCCCAAACCTGTTCCCTTCCCTCCAAGCACACACCTCAGCCAAAGAGATTCACAGGAGTAGTTCCTGATCCCTCTCTGGCCCTTTAAGGCCTCTGCAAACCTCCCCTTATTTGGTATTCAGAGCACTCAGCTCAGTCCTCCTCTCTAAACTGGGGGACTCATTAGCAGATGCTTAAATGTCAAAGGGAAACCAACCTCAGCAGAGTTTGCCTTCCTCTTCCCACCCGTGCAGCCTGGCCTCCTGACCTCCAGGAAAGCAGGAGACAATCCCCATGGGGAGATGCCAAGGCAGGGCCCCCGACTTCCTCCTCCCCTCCCTTTCCAGTTAAGTCTGGAGGCAGCTGGAAAAGACAGATGGATGCAGACCTTAGCCTCCCCCCCCTTCCCCCCCCCACACACAGCTCACAAGGCTCATTCACGCCCCTCCCAGAACAATCCACCCGAATTTCACGCCCCCATTTTAGAGATGGGAACACTGAGGCTCCACAAGGAGAGGCAACTTGCTCAGGGTCAAGCAGGGAGGCGGAGGCAGAGGCGGGGGCGGGGGGGGGGGGCTGCCAGCGGGCGCCCTGTGGTGGGGAGCAGCCTGCTGGGCAGGGGAGACTGCATTGCAGGGAGGCGAAGCCAAGTGGGATCCAGAGCTGGGGTCCGCAGGCTGCTGCTGCTCTGAGAACAAGGCCAGCATCTCATCGCCCGGTGACCAGAGTTGGCATCTGGCTGAGCGCTCGGATTAAGGGAAGGCTCGCCCATGCTGGTTCAGGCCTCCCACCGCCTTGTGTAAATCTTTAGCTCAAAGGCGTGACTGCCCTCCCTGCCCTCACCTGGTACGGCCCCTCCTGTGAGCGTCATGACACCTTCCTCGGGTGGGCTGCTGAACTTCAGGGCTTCCTTCCCAGCACCCCAAGCCATGGGACGGGAGACTGCCCTACAGAGCACTCCTCTGCTCCCCTGTGGCATTCCCCCACAGGGCGCTGGTGTCATTTGGAGTGTGACAGTGCCTCATTGGGGGGGGGGGTGGAGGTCTGTCCTGTAGAAGAGAGCTGCTGTGTAGTCCTGCTCCCCACCATTTATGTGGGGAAATGGAGGCCTGGAGGACCAGGCAGTGAGTCCGCAGCCTCCGGACCACCCCCACCCCCCACGTTGCCGCTGCGTCTCTCACGAGCCTGGAGCTGGAGACAGGGGCAGACAGCACGGGATATGTGCCGGGCATGTTCTAGAAATCAGCCGTTTGCCCAGATTCCAGATGTCTCCTTAGCTTGCTAGATGGGCCTCCGCGACGCACAACTGCAGGCTGCTGGGTGCCAGGTGGTAGACATAATCACTAGGGTGCCCCTGACAGCAGAAGTGTACATAAAACTGTCACTTTTAAACTCCCTCCCCTCTCCCCACTCTTTTCCCCCAAAGGTTCACCACTTTTTTTTCCGAGCTAATCCGCAGTAAGGTTTTTGCTAGCGGTGGGTCCTCGGGTTTGTCACTTAGCCTCCTGTCTCTAAAGCCCTGCTTCTCTCATCTGTAAAATGAGAGCTGACTGTAGACCTTGGAGAGTTTTCAAGGTCAATGAGGTGATGCTGGTGATGTTCTCGGCAGAGCTGGTGGCAGGCAGTGCTCAGTAAAGGCACCTGTTCAGTGCCCCCTGGCTTTGATTCACACTGTGCCAATAGCATCCTTTGTTTTATGTGAAAGCTGTGCTTCTAGAAGGGTCGATACAACTCAAGTATGAGAACACCTGAACCCAATGTTAGAGGGGCCTTGGGAGTCTTTCAGTACATTTGACAGGGGCCACTTTTTAAAAATTGGTCCTTATTACATGTTAAAAAACATACTCACTATAAAAAAGGCTAAAAAATTTTTACAAAAAAGATGGAAATAAAAATTGCCTATAATCCTACTCTACCAGTCGAGAGTTCTCCAGAGAAACAGAATCAGGAGGAGACAGATGATAGATAGGTGATAGATGGATAGATAGATGATAGAAAGATTAGATAATAAGTAGACAGATGATAGGTATAGATAAATAGATAGATAGATAGATGATAGACAGATGATATAGATATAGATAGATAGATGATAGATAGATAGATAAATGATGGATATAGATAGATAGATATAGGTGAAATATACAAGGGCTTCCTGGGAAAAATCCAGCCATAAACACCTCTGTTTTTCTTTTTTTTCTTAAAAAAAAATTTTTTTTATTGTTAAATTTATTGGGGTGACATTGATTGATACCAATTACATTGTTTCCAGGTGTACAATTCTACGTTACATTGTCTATACATCGCATTATGTGCTCACCACCCAGAATCAGCTCTCTTTCCATCAACGTGTGTTTGATTCCCCCTCCCTACTCTCCCCTCCATCTCTCCCACCCACCTCCCCCCTTACCCTCAGATAACCACTAAACTATTGACTGTGTCCACGAGTCTTTCTTTGTTCCTTTCAGTTTTATATTCCACCTATAAGTGAACACCTCTATTTTTCACATTACATGATTGGATACTTTCCAGACAGCCCTCGTATTTATTTAACCCTTTCCAGTCCAATGTCAGACCTCGTCCGACATTGTAAAAAATAAAATAAATCACCATTTATGTTCATATTATGTTTTTCTCCTTTCAAACTATAGTATAGTAATAGAAATCCACCTACCTCTTTCCCGGCCAAAATAAATTGGAGTTGGGGGGGATGCGGGTTGCATAAAAATTGGATTGGAAAGGATTAAGATATTGGTTCACACAATTGTAGAAGCTGGTTAAATCTGAAATCTGTAGGGCAGACCAGCAGGCTAGAAACACAGGCAGAGTTAACATCACAGTTTTGACGTAGAATTCCTTCTTCCCTGGGAAACCTTGGTTTTGTTCCTGGGGTCTTCAACTGATTGGATGAGGCCCACCCACATTTTGGAAGGAAGTCATTTTTTTGTCTCCTTAAAGTCAACAGGTGGGGTATTTCCAAATTAGGTTACTGTAAAGGGAGTCGTTCTGACAGATCTGTTCCTTGTAGCCCAAAGGTGCTCAGCCCTAGATGGGCCTAGACTTCTGAGGACCAGGGTTTTCCCTTAAAGCCCAGGATGGTGGGTAGAGAGGGGCACCTGGTGCTGTGAGGAGGGGCAGACAGCCCCGGGCCCTTTGCTTACCTCCACCCTGCAGATCCCCTTCTGATGAGATCATGAAAAGCCCCCATGGCACCTCTTGTCTCCTGGCACAGGGAACTGCCATCATTGGGAATGGGGGAGTGAGATGTGGGAGCGCCTGACACAGAAAGGGGACAGTGTGGCCCAGCAAGAGCATCTCAGTGACCTGGATGGCTGACCAAGAGGCCAGGATGGAGGAGAGCTCTGAAGGCTTCCCTTTGGTTTGCTGTGTGAGCTTGGGCAAGACGCTTGCCTTCTCTGGGTTTCCATTCAAAAGCACTTCCCTCAGAAGGGGGTCCTCCCAGCCCGGATCTGATGACTCCTTTTCCCTCTGGCTCTCCAGATGGAAGTGCGGTCTTCCGCGGCTGCTTCCGCAGGCCCGACAACCTCTCCCTGGCCTTGCCCCTGACGGCTGCCATGCCCAACATGTCCGTGGACAAGTGTGTGGACCTCTGCACAGAGAAGGTGAGCCCGGGGTCCTGTGCACAGAACCCTGGGGAGGGGTGGTGTGGGGTCACAGGAAGCTTGGCCGGAGAAGCAACGGCCCAAACGGGATGAGGGAGGTAATTCCTGTGACCCATGACTTCGTGGCGGGCCGTGCCATTTCCTGTGGCTCTGAGGGGCCGGTGTTACACAGGGACAATTTCTCTTCCTCTGAGGAAGTGTGTGTGTTCCCAGCACTGAGGAATGCTCAGGAATTGAGGTGACAGTGCCAGATGGAGTGGAGTGAGCTCGCCATCCCCAGAGGCATGCAAGCTCAGGCAGGGCGGGCACAGTGGCCAGGCCTTTGGGCATCGGCTAGCAGCGGGGCTGGGTGCTCTGTGGGTCTTTTCTCAGCCTGAGAGCCTTGCTGGCTGACTGTGTCCTTCTTCCCCAGCCAGATGGCGAGCTCCACAAGAGTAAGCTGCGCCTGAAACATTTCACGCCCCCTCTTAGCACAGAGCTGGGCACATCGGTGGCTCTCAGTGATGTGTGAGGAGCTCCATCCCTCGCTCACGATGGGCTAATCACAAGATTCAGAAGGAGAACCACCCCTCCGCCACCGTGAGAAGGTGGCTTCCCATTTCAGTCACTCTGCTAATATTTAATGAGCACCTACTTTGTGCAGTCCCCGTGCTCAGTGCTGGGGATGCACAGTCAACCAGAGATGGCCTCCGTTCTCCAGGATGCATTTGCTGGCCGGCCTGCTTTGTGGCTCCCTCTGGGTGCTCAGCCTGCACCCAAACTTGAGAATGTCCCCACCTGCTCAGCTGTTGTGCTCCTTAAGGCTCCTAAAACCCACAAAGCCCCCTCCCCAGCCCCCAGGAAGACCGAGAACCTGTGACATCATAGAGGCTGCTGCTCACTGAGCACGTTCTCCGTGTGGCCTTCTGCACCACGGGCCACGCGGTGTACCTCTCCCAACAAGGCGAGGGGTAGGGAATTTTCATCCCCATTTCACAGGTGGCAACACCAAGGCTCAGACAGGTGAAGTCACTTGCCCAAGTTCACAGCCCAAGCAAATGGCAGAGCTGGGACTGCCACTGGGGACTGACTCCAAATCCACGCTCTCCATTTCTGAGCTAGACCCCACAGAGAGCCTTTCAAGAGTCATTCAAGGGCAGCCAGGGGACATCAAGTCACCAAGCATTTGTTCTGCTCCTAAGAGGCTCTCTGGAAGGTTGGGGTGAAGTTCACAAGATTAAAGGAGGTTGAGCATCACTTGCTCCCACTTTCTCTCTTGGACAGAAATCCCCCTGTCCCCATGCCATCCCCTCCAAGTGGGCATCCCTCAGTCTCTGAGGGCCCTGGAGGACCCTAGAGGTCAGCTGGAGACAATGAGGTCACAGGCAAACCAGTGTGACAAAGGGCCCAAAGGTCCAAGTGGACACGGGATTGGAAGGAAGTGAAGGGGTGGGTGGGCAGGTAGGGCCCTCTGCAAACCTCCCTCTTCCGGCTTCCTCTGATCTCAGGGGCCAGAGGGGAGAGAGGGAGGGAAGTGGGTGGGCAGGGGTGCAGCGCTTCCGGTGCTGAGTGGTGGAGGGTCTGAGATTTGCAGTGTCCTGGGGGGCCTTGCCCTGTGTCACCATTTAGAAAACATCCTCTGTCGCGGCCCAAGTGAACCCATCTGCGTGTCAGGATCTCGCTCTCATATCTGTTAAGAAAGAAATCAAGCCCGCTCTGGCACAGATCACTGGATCCCGAGTAGGTGCAACCTGGTTTGTTACCAGGTTACTCCCAGACCAGCCATGGGGGTAAAGTTGGGCTGTGGGTCTGGAATAGAAACAGACTGGACAAAGAACAGCCCACCACCCCCCACATCTCAGGCCCCTCCTGCTCCCACTTAGGGAGCAGAAGAAGCCATTTGGAGCGGCTGTCCTGACAGAGGCGGTGGCTGCACGAAGGTCCCAGTATCCGCTTTGGCTGGAAAGCACGGATTCAGGCAGCTTCTTGCAAAGCATCCGCCTCAGCTCACTGCCAGACCTGGGGCATTGACCACGGAGGGTTACGCGCCCTGAGGAAGACATTTCTTTTTCAGTTTTCTTTCAAGTCCTCCAGGGGAAAGTGTCATCTGGGTGTTCAATTGTCTTTAATACCTCTCTACCCTCAATTAATCTCCCTTTTGTGGGGAAAACGGGGCTGACCCCAGGGCTCAGAGTCTGGACAGGCAGAGTGGCTTAGTTAGAACGTAATGACCTTGTTTTGCTTCTAGAGTGTTTGCGTTTACAGGGTGGAAATGTGTGGAAATGCTACCTGTGCAGAAGTCCTCCTGGTGGGGACGATATAAAGTTTCCTTTGAAATTTAAGCCCCCAAAGGTGAATTAAATGAAACAAGTCAATAAACGAGAGTAGAGGAAAACACTAAAGAACATAGTAGCTACAAAAGGCAGTGGGTATATCAGTTAGCTTGATGGCGGTGATTAATGCACAATGTATACATATATCAAGACGCGGAGGTGTACACCTTAAGCTTGTCCACACTTCCTCACTAAATCTGGGAGAACATGACAGTGCCGGAGGCACATGGAGGGGGCAGAACCCTAGCAGGAGGGCTCACGATTTGGGGACCCTCACGCTGGAGAGGGTGGCGGAGCGTCCGGGCCGCCCTGGGCTGCCCCGACTGCCCCTGTCTCGCCTCCCTCCCCAGGAGTACCCACTGGCGGCCCTCGCGGGCACCGCCTGCCACTGCGGGTTCCCCACCACGCGGTTCCCCCTCCATGAGCGAGAGGATGAACAACTGTGTGCCCAGAAGTGCAGCGCTGAGGAGTTCGAGAGCTGTGGGACGCCCAGCTACTTCATCGTGTACCAGACGCAGGTCCAAGGTGAGCCCCCCGAGGGGCCCCCCAATGGCCACCCTCCAGCGGTGCCCCACTCAGTCCATTCCACACGGTCCGCTTAACCCTCCCCTCAACCCTGTGAGGGCGGGACCGCATCCCCCATTGTACACAGGGGGACATCGAGGTCCAGCAGCCATGTAGTCGTGGGCACCGGGTCACGCAGCTGGGGAGTGGCAGCGGCGGGACTCTGGCCCAGGCTCCGTGTGTGCCCGCCCCTTGCAGACAACCGCTGCATGGACAGAAGGTTCCTCCCCGCCAAGTCAAAGCAGCTCATCGCTCTGGCCAGCTTCCCGGGCGCCGGCAACACGTGGGCCCGCCACCTCATAGAGCTGGCCACCGGCTTCTACACCGGCAGCTACTACTTCGACGGCTCCCTCTACAACAAAGGTGCGGAGGCTGGGGGTGGGGGTGGGCAGGACCCGCTGGGAAGGCATGGTGGGAAAACCCTTTCTGAGCCCCCACTGTGTGCTGATCAAGACCTACTATGTGCTCATTACCTTCGCTTTGCTTATATCCCACAAACATTTACCTGCGCGTCATGTCCTGGGTACCTCGCTAACATCTGTCATGATGGACATTTTCTAAGCGCCTACTGTGCACCTGGCACCTCCCCTCCACTTAGATCACTACAAACGTTCCATGAGCACCTACTGTGTGCAGGCAGCTCACCACAGACATGTACGCTGCTGGTCACAGAGGTCCAACAGCGATGTCCACTTTGGAGACATGTATTGAGTACCGGCCACTCCTGACCAGGCGTCTTGGCCACATTGCAGTCTAGGATCATTGTAGTGCAGCTGCTTTGTTTTCACTCCGCTCACAGACGCTTCCTGAGCACGGCTCTGTCCTGATGCCCGTCCTCAGAGTGGTTTCCCAGCCAGCATGGATGGAACACCGCCCGGGTGGCAGATGCTCCGTGCAGCTTCGGGTAGCCACAGAGCTTTGCTTGGCCACCTCCGAGGTGCCAAGAGCTGTGCCAGGTGCTCCGCTTTTACTTGACCCTGCAGTGAACGTGGGCGGCAGGGCAGTGGTATCATGTCCCAGACAGGAGAGCGGTGGCCTGGACAGAAGTCACTGCCACCGTCACACAGATCTTTCGGCGGGCTGATTGGGGATGGCGGCCTAGTGTTCTGAACACGTGGTCTTTGTTCTGTGGTTTTTATACTCAAGTCTTAGAGAAACATCAATGGTTGAGAATGAATGAAGTGAGGTGTCTACTGAAATTTTAACACAGAAGGGAGGAAGGGAGGGAAGGAGAGAGAGAGAGAAGGAGAAGGGGGTGGGAAGATGACCGCGACAACAAGGAAGATAAGGATGAGGAAGAGGGAGGAAGGAAGGAAGGAGGCACGGAGGGAGGGAAGAATGAAGGAAAGGAAAGAAAGGGGGAGAGAGAGAGAAGAAAGATAAAAGTGAGCACAGCTCTCGCTAGCCATTCCCCTGGCTCAGACTGTAATGTCCCCCAGGTCCCATGGAAACGGCGGGGGGATGTGGGCTGGTCACAGCACCTGAAGCGTTGGGAGCAGCTGTCTATTGACCAGGGCCTTAACGACACTAACTGCCCTCTGAGCCCTTGCAAGAAACAATGAGGCTGACAGTGGGGTGTGGGCGGGACCCCTGTTCCGGGCGGGATGCATCAGGCTGGCTGACCCCCGCGGCCCTCTGCCTCCCGTTGCAGCTGAGAGGTGCCTATGTCATGAAATCCTCAGACCTCACTCACCCGCCTGGAACCTGCCCCCCAGCCGCGGCCACACCCCCACTGCAGTGTCTCTGGCAGACCTGAGAGTCCCGCTTTTATCTTCCTCATACTCAGGGTGCTCCTTTGTCATGGCCATTGTTATTAGGCAGGCATTCATGTCACTGTTAATAATACTAATAATTGTGGGTGTCTATTGAACGTCGGCCATGGGCCCAGCGCCCTGACGGGTGATTTGTCTATTTGGTAGCTCTGTCTTGGGGTGTGCGCACAGAAGGTGGGTAGGGCTCACCAGAAGGACAGGAGGGCATCCCAGGAAGAGGCCGTGGTGTGGCAGAGACGAGAGGGAGGACAGAAGAGGGCCACCACCAGATGGCTGGGCACCTGAGGCAGGCCGGGCAGCCGGGACGTCCTTCTGAGAGCTGTGCCCCTTATCCTGGGGGCAGGGGCGGGATGGGGTGGGCAGAGAAGTGCTGTGAAATACCTCTCTGGCCACAGGGGGTGGAGAGGCGACATTTAGCCTGCAGGATCATCCAGAGGAGCCACAGTGGTGGGGAGGGGACAGTGGGAGGGACACTTAGGTCACTCATTAGAAGAGAGGGGGCCTCTGCTAGGGGCCCGGAGCGGTGTGGTTTCTGTACAGCTGACCCTGCAGTGAGCCGTGCTGATGCATATAAGCCCTTCAGGGTGTCCTCCCTCATCCCTGCTGCTCACTAGCTGGAGAACTGGGGTCACCCCCCACCCCCCACCTGAGACCTCGATTTCCTCCTCTGTGACAAGCGTGTGTCGTGTGGGTCTGCAGGGCTGCCTGACGTTCTCACCTTCCTCTATGTTCTCTGCAACCTGCTCTTCCCTCATCCTGGCAAAAGCCTCACCCCACCGAAGGGTGGTTGAGTAAAGGAGGGAATTGAATGAATGAATGAATGAACGAAAGAACAAATGAACGAACCACTCCCTCCCAGAATCCAAGTGACTGTCCCACTTGAGTTTTGCCTTCTCTTCCCTGACCCAGTGAGTTTGGCCATTTGCAAAGCATGGTTTTCTCTGTGCCTGCCCATCTCTCGCTCTCACCCTCACCTTCTCTCAGACAATAAAATAAATCCTAAATCAAAACCAACCCACTCTTCCTAGGAGCACGGCAGCCCCAGGTCAGGGGTCCATGCCCAGAGCTGGGAAGGGTCGTTCCCGCCCTAGGAAACTCCAGGGCGTGCAGAGATGTGGAGTCTCTGCCGCTGCCCTTCTCTGTGCCTCAGTTTCCCTAAGTGCAAAATGCATAGGCAACTATAATAATGGGGGATGGGGAGAAGAGGAAAAAATCTTGTCTTGTTCTTTCTGTGGCCTGAACCCGCAAGCTCATTTCTCCAAAGCCAAGGACTACTGTCCAGCCCCTAGAGTTTGTGGCTCGTGTAGGTACCCCAGATAAGCTATGTCTTTGTGACCCTTCAAAGTAATGATGTACATCGTCCCCATTTGTGGAGAGGAGGTGCTGGGCCCTGTGTCGGAGGAAGGTGGAGATGGGAGCCCCTGGTGGTGGAGCCCAGCAATTCTGCTCCAGCCCCTAGCTTGCATCCCTGACTCCTCTGCAGTTACCTACAGCTGCCCCTAGGGGACAGCCGCGCAACCCTCTGTTTGTCAGGCAAGCTCATCCCAGGTGGCTTCTCAAAGCCTGCTTTCCAGACATGGGGTTCTTCTCTCCCTGGGAGACATCCTGCTAAATGGAATTTGCCTTCCCTGCCTACATTTCCAGTGCTCCCTGCAGACTAACTCCCCAGGCAACCAAAATCCAGAACCTGGAGCAGCTCTTTCCCAGAGCTCACTCAGTCTTTCTGTTTTTATGATTTTTATCTTTATAAATGCTGTGCTAGATTTGACTCCATCGTGGAACAAAGAGAAGTGAGTCCCACAATGCATGGAACCGGGTGAAACTAGCTTGACCATTCTGCCATGAGCTATTTTTCTTCTTTGAGAATCTATGTGGGTTCTTGTGTTGGCCCCCCTACCCCCCACCCCCCGGCCTCCTCGCCTATGTGTTTTCATTGCTCTGCTCATAGTGGAATGGATTTTGGTGAAGATAAAATGAAATCATTGACGGGAAATCTTTTGCCCATGTCGTGAAGAGCTCTGCCAATGGAACACATGACCACAGGATGTGGAATCGTACCCAGTGCCACCCTGTGGGAAAACGTGCATGTCCCAAGCTCTCTCAAGCTCCCATGCCCCATTCCTCGTCCTCAGGAAGCAGTGTTTCCCATGAGACTGTGCCTCCTGTGGGCCTCAAAGACCCATGTGGGTTAACATTTTCTCCTGGGTGTGGGCCAGTGTGGCTTTGCACGGCTCAGCTAATCCTTGCAACTTGGTTTGGCAAGTCTGAGGCTGGACTCTGCCTCAGGAAATCATATTCCATCCCTGGCTCTTCTGCCCGGTGGCCCTGTGAGCGGGCCTGCACCTTTCTGAAACCTGATTGCCAGGAACAAGAGAGTAGGTACTATGCTAGCCTCACTTGAATCCACATTAAAAGCCAGAGCACAAAGCCTTGGAAACTGTTGTGAGTGGGCAGGAAAGCATCCGCCATTCTCCAGCTCCTCGGAGCTTCTCTCCATTCCTCGCTTTTGAAACGAAAACCTGATCATGCCCCTCCTCCATTTTGCTTAAATCCTTTTAAGCGCTGCTCATTCTGGTCAAGGACTGAACTCTTCATCCCATCCCCCACAACCCTTTGCAGCCTCACACTCCCGGCTTGCTCTCTGCTCTCGCTCGGCACTCACTCCTATGTGACACGTCTCTTCCCACTGACCACAGGACCCTTGCACCTGCTGTTCCCGCCACCTTTCCCTTCTTTCTTGAGCTACTGAATTCCTCCCCATCCTTCAGTTCTCAGTTCAAGCGCTTCTTTCCCCCAGAAAACCTTTCTGGGTGCTTCCAGACTAGGTCAGTGATCTTGGCTAGGCTGGCTGGGCAGCTCAGCTCCGGACTCCAGGCTGAATCCACATCTATTTCATGCATTTCTCTCCATCTGGGACCAGCAGCCCTCCAGGGCATGTCCTCACAGGGATTGCAAAAGCACACAAGAGTGAACAGAAATGTGTGATGCACTTTGAGACACCTGTAGAGACCCACCTCCACCCTCATTCCACTGGCCAAAGCAAGCTGCATGGCTATATGCCCAACGTCAGTGTGGTGGGGGTGTGGGCTCCACCCAAAGAGGAATCCACCACCCAACATCCAGCACATCACTATCCGGGCCCTCTTCCGGCCCCTGGGCGTGAATCCTTCTCTTCTATAGCACTCACATGGCAGTGACTTCACATTCATTTGTGTCACTATCTAAATAACCTGCCTCTCAAAGACAGTAAAGACCCACAGATCTGTTTGCAAATCGTTTGACCCCAGCTTCCAGCACAATGCCTGGCATGTAGTAGGTGCTCATTAAATGTGAGTGAATGAAGGAGTTAACAGGGCCCCCGAGGTGGCTCAGAAGGGGGTGTGTGGACTTGTGGCCTCTCCCGATTCACCTGCCACGTCCCCCACCCCTTGGCTCCGGGAAGGGTTTAAAGGTGAGCGGGACCACTGGCGCAGCGGGAGGACCATCTGCATCAAGACGCACGAGAGCGGCCAGAAGGAGATCGAGGCCTTCGACGCCGCCATCCTGCTCGTCCGCAACCCCTACAAGGCCCTCATGGCGGAGTTCAACCGCAAGTACGGCGGCCACATCGGCTTTGCTGCGCATGCCCACTGGAAGGGCAAAGGTACTACGCGGGAGCGGCGGGGCAGGGCCCTGGGGTGCAGGGGGCGGTGCTCTTGGCCGTGCTGTCTTCAAGGAATCCAGGAGCGAGTCCTTGCAAGCATGTGTGTGAGGCTCCAGTGCCTTAGCTGATAGCGGGGGAGGGGCGCTTCCCACACCCCACACCCCCACACGCACCGACCTCTGCGAGCTGGGCGATTATGATAGCACAGTGGCAAAGGGTGTGAGCCCTACAACAGGACTATGTGGGTTCAAACCCCAGCTCTTCCACTTCCAGGAAAAGCACCTTCGCCCCCCTGAATGTTGATTGCCCCATCTATAAAACGGAGGGTTGGGGCAGGGGGCTCTAAAAACTTAACCCTTTAAAGTCAGTAGATGTGATTCATTTTGGAAATGGAGACCCTCGAGTGGGATTGATTGAAGCAGGTTCAAGGGCCCTTTCCCGGGAGGGAGTCAGGAGACCTGAAACCACCACCAAGCCCAAGGTCAGCAGCTGAGTAGCCCTGAGGTCACCTCTGAGGTCCTGAGAGATCACTTACAGAGCATCATTTTAACAAGAACTCTCAACAACTCTCTGGGAGGCTCAGAGGGGTTGAGTGACTTGCCCCAGGGCACACAGCTGGGAAGTGACAGGGATGCCCCCACACACTGGATTTCATTGAGATGGCCTGGGTTTGAGATTGAACTCTGCGGTGTGGATGAAGGTCTCAAGGCAGGGTGGCAGCCCAGGATAGGGGTGGGAACTTTGAAGTCTGACCCAACTTCTGCCATCTTTCTTGGGTACTTTTAACCCCCCTAGGACTCGAATGTCAGTCACCTGCATGAGTATCTTAAACTGCCACAATTAAGGCATTTTTAGAGGTGGGAGGAGCTAAGTTCAGGGAGGCGAAGGAGCTTTTCTAGAAGTGTTGGAGCTGGGTTTTGAACCCAAGAAGTCTTGCTCCACAGCCCGGGCCCTTAACCACTGTGCTAGACCATGGTGATGGATGAGGTGACATGTCAGTGGATACAAAGCACCCAGCCCAGGGCCTCTGACATCCAGTAGGTGCTTTGCAAACGTGAGCTCCCCCAACCTCATCCAGTTCTAGGAACCAGGTTGCTCTGGCCTCCAGCCTGGGGCTCCTTCCTACTCCTTCAAACCCTCCCCCTGGCCCCCAGGTACTCCAGAGCTCCAGCCCCTCCCCAGAGAGGACCTGAGCAGAGCAGGATGTCAGTTCAGCAACCCACCCATCACACCCTCCACATTGATGTCACCAATTAAAACTCAGGGGCCTGCCTGACCACCTGTGTCTTGGTTCCTTTCACTCCAAGGGACCCATCTGTCCCTCCACTTCCCAGCTCCCCCTCTCTGAGGGGGTGGAAGTCGGACAGGTGGTGACATTTGTTCCCTTGTTCCCAGGAATAGAGAGGCCTCTGAGTTATTTATTTGTAGAACAATCAACAGTGAGCACTGGCCAGGGGCAGGCTGGGAAGTCTGCAAATGGCAGGAACCGGTCCGGGAGCAGAGACTCTGCTTATGGAGCCGGACAGGACCTGGGAGATCCCTGAGCCCAGTGGTCCTCGGCCCCGGCTGCGCCTCGGAGTCCCCAGAGCAGTATGGGAAAATCCTGTACCCTGGACCATTACTGGAGTGGAGCCTGGACATCGCTGTTCAGGCGGGACTGAGGACTCTGGATTCGTCCCCTGCGTATGAATGGGGAAACAGGCCACGAAAGAGGCAGGCACCTGCCAAGGCCTCCTTGGGTACCTAGTGGCAGGACTAGAACCCAGCTACTGCCCCAAGTGAAAAGGGAGGCGACTCACTTTAGGAGCTCATGGGGGACCAGGCACTTAGCCTTCATTCTCTCATTTAAACCTTCTAATTACCAAGGAAATAAGGAAGGTGACCATAATCATCCCAACATTCCCAGGAAAGGAGCAGGTCACAGGACTGAGGACCGGGGTGGTGACAGAGCAGGGACTCAAACCCAGACATTAGCTAGTCTCACCTGGGGGTGTCGCTGACCGTCTGGTTCACACAGAGGTTCTCTTCCAGCCTAGGCCCTTTCCCAGGTTCAGTGTTAAGGCCCAGGAGCCGCCTTGCCTCTTCCTCATTCAAGACAGCTGGGAGCTTTCAAACCAAGATAAGGGAGGCGCTAGGACAGGCTGAGCCAAGAGGCCGCAGAGGATGGCAGGGAGGGGGTTCCAGCGTAAGCATCTCATTGTGGGGGATCCCACATTAGTCTCGGATGGGGGTGCTTCTCCCAGTGCCCCTTCCCAGGCCGGGCCCACGTCTTCAAGTGCACTGACTGAGAACCTTCCTCAAAGAACCCAAGCCCCACCACGGCACCCAGCCCATTCCTCTTGTCTGTGTTAACACCTGGCCCCTGGAGGCACTGAAGTTGGAGACCTTTGCACCAGTGTTGTCAATATCATTTGGAAACCAGTTAGAAACGCAAATTCCCGGGCTCTGCCCCAGACCTGTCAGCTCAGGCTCTCTGGGCGTGGGCCCTGCACTGTGTTGCAGCGATCCCCCCGGGCTTCCCAACCTACCCTCCAGTTTCAGAACCACACCTTTAAACCCTTGCTGCTCCAAGTGGGGCCAGTGGACCAGCAGGCTCCACTTCACCGGGGAGATTTTTAGAAAAACCAATGTCAGGCCGCCACACCCCCGGGCTTCACAGGATCAGATTCTGCATTTTAACAAGATTCCCCCAGAAGCTCTGTGTGCACCCGAAAGTTTGAGAATTGCTTTTAAGAAGCCCTGGGCCTCGAATGTGAGGGTTCCCTGACACCTCATCGCCTACAGAGCAGAGGTTACCCAGCCGTTGAGCAAGTCCACCCACCCTGCGCCCGTCCTCCCCCGGTTATAGCTGGGCCGAGGACCCTGCCACGCACCCACCCCCGACTTTTGGTTCCGTAATGTTAATTTTACAATCTCCCTGGAGTGGGTCCAAAGCAAAGTGTTATGTGATATGGTTCTACAAGGTGAATGGTCCTGGATCCGTTTAATGAAACAGAGACGGTGTTTAATGATTCTGTGGGGAATTAAGTACAATTACGCTATTAATCTGACCTCAGTTCCTCCCACGGACGGGCAGATGGAGCCCATGCCCTGCCAGACCACATGGGTGACACTTCCAGTGGAACCCGCCCTGTTTGGGTGATGCACAGCTCCGCGTGCCTTTATTACCCAATGGGAAGGCAGCGATCAATTACCAGAAATCCTGGGATAAACGGGGCTTTTGTTTTTAATTTTTCCATCTTCTTTCCAATGGAGTCACTGAGGAGCTTCAAGTGGGGAATCTGCTGGAGTCGGGGCATCTGCAGCTGAAACATCCTGGAAATTAAATATGGTGTTAGAGGGGAGCTCTGACCAAACTGATGAGGCCTGGGGGGTGTCTCAGAGATGCTAGGGGCCCAGCATCAAGAATAATCATCACAGGAGCCCACATTTATCAAGCACCTCCTGTACCCCAGGCCCTGTCCAGGGCCTGTGCCAATCTGATTGCAAATCGGATGCAGGTCTTAGCACAGTCACCATTTTGCAGATGGGTGACTGAGACTCAAGGAGATCCACCGATGTCCCCAAGGTCACACAGCAACTGTAGAGAGGAGCTGGGTTTTGAACCCGGGCAGTCTGACTCTGAAGTCTGACTCTGAAGAGTGCCTGAGCCGATGAGATCAGGGCTTCCACAGGCTTTGCTAGAGGAAGGTTCAAAGCCGGCTTTGGACGCCTGCTGTGTGACCATCAGCACACGGCTTGCTGCCTCTGAGCCTCCTTTCCCCCTGTGCATAACACGGGACTCCTAATTCCTGCCCTCCAGTCTTCTTGGGGGCACGGCATGCGATAATGCCTGGGAAGTGCCCAGCAGGGCCCTGGCACACAGTAGGTGCTCAGGCAACATACATTCCCATCTCAGGGGGGGTTGCAATCAACAAGAATGCCACGTCATCTCCATCCCACCTGCATCCAAGGCTACCATGCAGAATGGTCTTTCGTTTTCTCTGAGGACCACCCTGCAGCCCGCCTCCAGCTACCACGTGAGGTGGTCAGATGTGGCCACGCCCAGAAGTCCTGACCTGTGTTGCACTGGGTGTCCGAGTGCCATCTCTGTCCACCTGGGCATCTGCCGAGGAACAGCAGTTGTCCTGAATGACGGGTGCTGCGAGGTGACTCAGGAAAAGTAAAACAGACTATACACATGCTAAATTTTTTCTAATCACCCAGATACATCTGGTCTTAACCCATTATAACAGTACAGGCCCAATTAACCAGAGACATTATAAATAATCTACTTTAAGGGTAACAGATATCCTTGTCAGCAGCATAACTATTTCCCAAGCAGCTGTGGTGTTCCAAGGGTGGCTCTGGGGGAGCAGGAGCCACACCCCAGATTCTGCAAAGAAAGAGAAGTCCTTTATCACATTGCATCTTGGCGACTGGGGATTTCAATTTAGTTCAAAAACCATTTAGTGAGCCCCTGCTGGGTATAAGGCAGTGGAAAAAGTAGGGGTGAGGCTGCTGGTGCCTGAGAAAGATGGGGCCCTGGAATCAGGCAGCCCGGGTCTCCATGGGACTTCCTGGCTGTGTGGCCTTACGCAAGTTACTTTACCTCTCTGAGCCTCAATTTCCTCACTGGTGATAAGTGAGCAATAGACCTTTCCTTTCAGGGTAGTTAGGATTAAAAGAGATCATGGGTACCCGGCACCCAGCAAGGGGGGAGGGTTTAGTTACTAGGAACCAGCTGGGCTCCTCAGCCTAGCATGGGATACTCACTGACCCTCATTCAATAAACATCCTTCTGGATGGTACAGCCCCCCCTCCCCCAAATAGCGGTGAGTGTGGCTTCAGGGTTTCTGAACCTGCCCTGTGGTTTTCCAGCTGAGGCTCAGAACTGAGGCTGGAATCCCTTTCTCTGTCCCCACCATCCTCCCTGCCTGCCTCACCCCCATTCCCCATACAGAACCCCCCACTTTTTTTCTATGGCGTTTCAGCAGTCCCCGGGGGCGGGCTGGCTGTCTCTTTGAGATCCTCTCTAGGGCTCCCCTTGGAATCTCCTGAATGCTCTTGGAGCCTGTTTTTCATGTCTGAGGATCCCAAACACACCCTCCCAATATGGGTGACAATCCATCCCGTCATGTTACCCCAGCAAGGTAACAGTAGAAACAGCACATGACTGGTTCGCCAATAAAAAGCACAGAAAGAAAGGTAGCACAGAAAAGCGGAAAAGGGACCATATAAATAATTTCACTTCACCGTGCCCAGCCCACAGTGTGTTGGGGGACAGATGACAGACGTGGAGGGCACAGCGGGGACTGTGAGGTCCAGAGGAGGCTGCAGCCTGAGCCTCAGGAGTCTGGAAAGATAGCATCTTATCTGAGACCAGAATCCTCACAGTAACAATAATAGCCAATGCACACAAGCGCCCCTGAGCACAGGTCACCAGGCCAAAAACCTCACATGCTTTTTCCACTTACTCTATACAATGGTCCTATTCTTATCCTATAAGCAGATTCTATTATTACTACACAGGACAGCTATTCGTGCGCAGGAGAATTAGGTAGTGAAAAGCCCAGACTTTGAAGTCAGATTATTTGGGTTCAAATCCTGGCTATGCTAGTTATTCGCTCTGTGACCTTGAGTGAGTTACTTAACCTCTCTGTGCCTCAGTTTTCTCTTCTGTTAAATGTAGAAAACGATGATACCGGCCTCAGGATTGTTTTTAGGAATAAGTGGATTAAATAGCTATGTTAATAATACATATGCTATAGTACATATTGACATAGACATGCGAGGGCTGTCCGGAAAGTATCCAGCCATGTACCCATTCTCGTTATATTGACGATGCATACATTTCTATATAAGTCTCTGGGGTAGTAAAGTACCAAACAAATGTTATCGTTATCCGCAAAGAGAAGGGAGGGCTAAGAACATTCCAGACAGAAGACACAGCACTGAGGTCGGAAGAATCAGGATCTAGACATCTGGGAGGAGTTCATGGTGTCCCAGAGGCTGTGCATAACCAGCCTCCGTCAGGCAGTCTGAGTGGCATCTTTTCAGCGCCCTCTGACTCCGCCCCCTCGGCCCTGGCTCCGCCTCCTCTCCCCGCAGAGTGGCCGGAGTTCGTGAGGAACTATGCGCCGTGGTGGGCCACGCACACGCTGGACTGGCTCCGGTTTGGCAAGAAGGTGCTGGTCGTGCACTTTGAGGACCTGAAGCAGGACCTGTTCGTGCAGCTGGGCCGCATGGTCAGCCTGCTGGGGGTGGCCGTGCGCGAGGACCGGCTGCTGTGCGTGGAGAGCCAGAAGGACGGCAACTTCAAGCGCTCGGGGCTGCGCAAGCTGGAGTACGACCCGTACACGGCCGACATGCAGAAGTCCATCTCGGCCTACATCAGGATGGTGGACGCGGCCCTCAGAGGGCGGAACCTCACGGGCGTGCCCGACGACTACTACCCCAGATGATGTGCTGGGGGTCCTGACCAAGCCTGAGACCCCAAACCCTGGGGACCCCCGCCCGCGGGCCTCTCTTTGGTGCGGGGACAGTCCCCTTGGCCGCTGTTGGCCTTCAGTGACCTTCTGCATGACAAAGGAGGCTCAGGGACAGAGGTTGTCCCCAGCTGCCCGAAGCCAACTTGGAGATGGAGGGGGCTGCTGATTCCCATGGACCCTCCTCGTCTCCCATGTCTTTGCCCCCACCTCTCTGGGTTCCCCTTGTGGGAGGGCTCATGGGTGTCCTGGAGATTTGGGGGCCCCACCACGGGTGGTGAGGTCCATAAAGGCCAGAGCGAAAGGGGTTTGTGAAGGTGTAGCCCCCAGATGCCCTCCCCTTCCCTTCTCCACCCAGGACGCCCCCTTGCTGGGAAGTTTCTCTGTAGCCTTAGGCTTCTGACCTCCTGGGTGGGGAGGGGAAGCACTTGTCCTCACAGTAGGTTCATTGTCACGCCGTGTGGGGTCCCCTGCTCCCACTCCCAGGTCCCAGAGCTCCTGAGAAATAATCCGGCTGCCAGGTCACTCCTAGGGCTGGCTGCCCTTTTCTCCACCACCTCTATCCAGGAGGTGGCCTTGGGGTCCGCGGTCCCATGTCCAGGCTCCCTCAGGCACCCACAGTGTGCCAGTAAGAATGAGAGCCCCAGAAACATCTCTCCATTGGGGTCCAACACTGATCTTACACCGCCCTTCTGATCCCCACCCACGGACCCTTTGCTGTCCAGGTGAGAGAGCAAGGGTGCTCCAATTCAGGTGGAACAAACCCAAAAGAGACCCCCCTCCCCACCTTCCCAGACCATCGACTTCCCCTGATCTCTGTCCAATGGAGCCAGCTTCCCTTCGGGACTCTTTAAGAACTGATATGAATGGCAGGGCTCTTCATTTCCATACAAATGCTGCTCCCCAGATGCTGAGACATCACACCAAAGGATTCCTGAGGACCTGAATCCCAGCCATGGACCTTATTAGCAGCGCACCCAGGACCCCACGGCTCCTCCCACCTCGGAGACCCCAGCCTAACACCCAGCCCTCACCTGCGCTCCTGTACCACCCCCCACTGCGTAGACGCAAAAGCCATAGGTCCCGGCTCTACTATTCTGTCTGGAGCACCATCTCCCCCCTGCCCCCCACACCACACACACAAGCAGCCCCCTGAAGCCTTGGGGTGCAGGTAAATTGCTCATTCCCAAATAGCCAAGAGACTATGGAGAAGGCGAGTGTAAAGAGATCTATTTTTTTAAGAGGAATATGACTAATCCATTCCGCCCCCTTGGGACCTGGCCACGCACAGAGAAGGGCCCAGGACTCGGGCCTGCAGTCCTCTCCCTGACTCCTCCCCTGAAGGATTTGGGCCACCCCAGGGCCCAGGCAGGGGGCTCTGAATGTGTTTCTCTCCCCCAGGCTACTTTCTAGTTTTTCTAGAAGCCGGAGAAAGCCTGGCCTCCCCTCCCACTCAGAGGCCGGCTCCCTCCGGGAGCTTCTTTGCTGTGGTCACCTCAGGCCACAGGCCTGAAGATTCCTCAGGTCAACACCATCATTAAAAGTGAGTTTTGTTGATAATTCTACCACGTAGTAGAGTGTTGTGTAAGGCAAGTTCCCAGATGGGAAGTTTTTCATGTGTGTGTGTGTGTGTGTGTGTGTGTGTGTGTGTGTGTGTGTGTGTGTGTGTGTGTGTGTACGAGAATGTTCTGGGTGCATAATTGCTTTTTGTGTCTGTGAAGGACTCTATGCCTCTGTGTGTGAGATCATCTGTGTTCAGGGGCCCAACCCGGGTCACAGGCTGAGCCCTGACCTGCCCAGAACAAATGCTGAGCCCAAATCTCTGCCACAAACCGATCCCTGGGCTCTAGTCACAGACACAACCCAAGTCCTGACCCTGGATGAGTCTTGACCTAAGTCACTCTGAGCCCTCCCCTGACCTCAGACCAAGCCTTGATGCTGGTCCCAGATATGCCAATTTCCTTTCACTGCTCTAGGCAGTATCTCTAACCACACCCTCCAGGACCAGAAGTGAGAGGAGCCAGAGCACCTGGCTCCAGCTCTCCTGGCCTGTCCTCAGCTCTCACAGGCTCCTCCTCTCGGCGGCTCTCACACTCCTGTGGACCAGAGGCGGGGCTGAGATGAATGGTGTAGTAGCCTCCTCTTTGCCACTCTCTGCCCTTTTCCATCACACGTCACAAGTCTCTTGAATCAAATCTTTATATTGAAGACCCAGGAGAAACCAGGGTAGCATCTGTGCATTCATTCATTCATGTGTCCATGCACTTCAACAATCTTTACCGCGCATCTACGGTGTGCCAGGTGCTGTTCTGAGTCCCAGAGATGAAATAAAGAGCAAAACAGACAAAACTGCTCGTCCCCACAGGGGAGAAGACGGTGGAACAAAGGAGAAGTGTGTGGGTGGGCAGGGGCTTGTGAACTCCATCATTCAATGGGGACATTGATGCGTGGAGACTGGTGCTAACCAGTCTGAGCCACACAGAAATGAGGACCAGAACTGGGACCAGCTGGTCTCCTCTCCAGAACGTGCTGTCCACACACCCCGAGTGGCAGTGCCCTTGCGCCTGAGGACGAAGGAACGATCTGGATCCAGCGCTGGGCGCAGGCGGGGCGTGGGAGCCAGACACTGGGGCTTTCATCCGGCCGCTTGTGGCTCCAGGTCGCAGAAGGCCCTGCAGGGCCCAGCTTCTGCTGACAGCTGGGATTTCCTGATTCCTCCAGTAACCGAACCGGACCGCAGGCTGCCGCCAGCACACTCCCAGTTGGCAGTGTGGGAGGGGGAGAAGGACAGGGATGCTGGGGACCGGACTTGCGGGGACCCCTTTCCTCACAGAGACCCAGCCTCTCTTCCCCTCCCCTTCTCTCTTTCATCATTTGTTCTCTCCTCACTCCCCTCCCTGACTGTTTCCTTACACTGCCTCCCGCTCTAAATTTTCCTTGTTTTTAGTCTCTTCTCTCCCCCAGCTGCTCATAAACCTCTTTTCTTTCATGTCTGTCTCCCCCTCGCTCTCATGATCTTCTAGATTGCTGCTGCCGTGTGTGCAAGCATCTCTCCAGATCTGTCTCTTGATCTCTCAGCTCCTGTGTCTCTGCCCGTCTCCTGCTCCCGCCCTTCCTCCCCACCCCCGCTGTCCTCTCCCAATCCTCCCCATCTTCCCG
>PVKE010000778.1:90718-101520 GCA_004027555.1 Craseonycteris thonglongyai
AAAAAAAAAAAAAAAATTAAAAAAAATAAGTACTGAGGGGCAGAGGGAGCAGCAGGCCTGGAGACAGGGAACTCAGCAAAGACACCGCTATGCTGATCCTCCTGAGAGTGGGCAGTGGTCACGGGCCAGCTCGGTACCTGGCACTTTGAAGCCACTCAAAAATCCGAGAAGTGGCCGGCTAAGGGGACAGAGGAAGGCACCAAGCATGTGGAGAGCTGAGGAGGAAGCCACAGGACTTGGGGACAGACTGCATGTGGGGAGGTGGCAGAGAAGCCAAAGGGACCACCAAGATTCTGCCTATGCAGTTCCTGGGGGAGGGGTCCTTTGACAGATGGAGAACCTGGGTCACAGGAGCAGATGAGGGAGGAAGCAAAGCTGGTCAGTGGACATAGTTCCCTATCCCCAGGAGTTCACCGTCTAGTTGGAAAGACATTGGGGGAGGGAAGGTGGAGACACACACGGAAATATCTCCTTCAGTTAGTGACCAGGAACATGAGAGATAATCATAAGTCTGAGGGATTTGTTTGTGTGACAGAAAAGTTGATGGCGACACTTAGATTCGAACCTGGGAAAAATCCAGAGCTTGTCCCAAAGTTGGAAGACAGAAAAGGGTAGAAAATATGGAGAGAGAGACTGAGATTTAAATCATTGACGTGGTACCTTTTCCCATTAGGAAATCTACAAAAACTACATTCAATTTTAGAGAAATGAGAAAGAGGGGCGGGGAGGAAACAAACAAAAGCGCCCTATGGTGCGAGAGCTTTTGCAGCTATAAATAACTGTCCCCAAAGAAAACACCTGTCACGATGCATTCACTTCCAAGGAGACGAATTGTGTTCCATTCCAGGTTGATATTTAAACCACTCAGAGGGGCTGACAGGAGCAAAGGGCGGAAAGTTGATCAACGTAACACACGAAAACCTTGCTCGGCTTTTCCCAGAACACACTACAAGGTGTGGGCGAGGAGAGCCGTAAATCTGCGTGATCATATCCATCCTCGCCAAAGCAACATGTTTATTTATCATGTTTGCACGTTTACAATTTCCCCTCAAATGTACAGTCTGCAATCTGGCAGGGTGTAGGGGGAGAACCATGGAAATGAGAACAAACTGGCAGAGCATGGAGGAGGTAAGAATGATTAAATATTTATTCCCTCAGTCCACCCCCAATACCCAGGCTGCCTTAAATCCAATTTCAAACAAAGGTGGTCATTTCTGCAAGCGGGCCCGCGCCTCTATTTCAGGCCGCTGAGAGCTAATTGAAATGAACAGTCATTGTGGAAGGGAATATGTTACCACAAAATGATTTCTGTGTAGTCTGAGTCATTTACTAAACCATTATGGGGAATGAACAGTCAGCCAGAAGTGAGAGAGACAGTCGGTGTAGGGTGGGGTGGGGTGGCAGTTCATCTGTGTGTCCTAAAGTGGGGGTGCAAAGGGCAGTGGGAGGAAACTCAGGGGCCTTGTCCTCTTCTGAGACCTGAGTTAGGCGCCCAGCCTTTAACCATAGACCTCCTGAAACCGGGAATGCCCAGGTCTTATTCTAGACCTTCTGAATCAGATTTCCCAAAAAATGGAGCCCAGGAGTTGGTGGGCAGGATCCTGTGGGCCTGCTGTGAGGCAAAAGTGAGTTTACAGTGGCCTTGTCCATAACCTCTGGCTCCATTCCAGGTGCCACTATGGCAGAACCCTACCTGGGATTTTCAATATCCTCCAGACACCCATGGCTTTCCACGCATTATGGGCTATGCATCCCTCGCTCTAGCACAGTACCTGGTACGTACATAGCAGGTGCTAAGGAAATGCTTGTCAGTTTTCTGAATAACTGAATCAGGAATATTCAGGGATGCTCCGAGAAAAGCCACAAGCCATCAGCCAAAGCAGGCCTGAGTTACTCCCTTCGTTGACCTGGATTTTCTCTCCAGTAATCCTGAACGGGACATTTTTTTTTTTTAGCCCCACACCCCCTGCTTTAAACCTCCAAAGCCAAAGGTGTGGTGCAGCCCACTCGTACCGGCTCTCAAGAGCCAAGCTCATCTCACTCACATTCAGTGGCATCACATTGGCAGCTTGAAATTGGTCATGGTGAGAAAATTTACACCATGGAAAGTGGCAGAGGCTACAGGTTGGGCAGGTTTATTTTGGAGAAGCAGTTATTGAGTGTTTAACAGCACATCACTGCCCAAAACACAGAGGCATACACCGTGCTGTTTTGTGTCTTGTCTGTGTCTTTGTTCAGAGTCCCTCTACCTGGAAAGGCTTCATCTGGCTGATGTCTTCGCCTCCTTAATAACCAGGTTCTTCCGCTTCCAGGAAGCTCCCCACCCCTGGCCACAAAGACAAATTCAGTGACTTCTGTAACCTCCCCAATCACAGCCCTGAACATGGCCATTGCTGTGGTCACTTCAGTCATCTGGTGTGTGTGTGTGTCCCTCTCTTTCTGTTAGAGCAGAGAGCATGTTCTCACCTTTACAGTTCTGTGTGCCTCCTGACACAGACTCTGTGATGAGCTAATGTTCGGCCAAGGAAAGAACAAATGCACCAATTACACTTCACACCATTCACCAGCCTCTTAGCTCTCACAAACTTAGGGGTGAATGGACAGAAAGATCTACCTACCTTGACCATGGCCAAGAAGAAAGGGAAATGAAAAACTACCCACAGTGATGATAGCACCTAATCTGTATTGAGTACTAATTATATGTGGGGCACTGTGCTAGGAGGAGCTTCCTTGTGTCACATCACCAAATCATCATCACCAGAACCCTGGGTCACAGGGACATGTAGTCTCCCCATTTTATAGTCTGGGAAACCAAGGCTCAGAGAGGTTAAGTAATTCACGCAATGTCACACAGCTGGGAAATGATGGAACTGAGTTTTGAATTTAAGCAGTCCTGCTTCAGAGTCCATGCGTTTCATCACTGCACCGCACCCCAGGGGAGAAGGGAGTCCAGAGCCAAGAAGGAAGGGGTGGGTCTGGCAAAGCAACACGGTGGAGACGGCTGTAGCACAAGATGAGGGAAGACGATTGTGCAACCCTGTAGGCCTCTCTGGGGCTGAGGACGCACGGGGTCAGGTAAAAGTGGAGACAAGGCCATCCCTCATGAGGCAGGCTGGGAGCTGGCATTCCTGGGACTTTGGGTTCCAAGTGGCTAGGTTGGTTTATAGGTTCCCATGGCAACTGACAAGTGATAATCTCTTACTCTGCAGCTCAGTGGCCCTCTAGAAATTCTTCCCTTTTTGCTTGCACGCCGATGGAGGCACGGTGACAGTTTCTTCCCCAGGAGAGACTGCTGGAGGAGAAAGAATGACCTGAGACCCATTCATGATGACAATAAGAAAGGGACATTTGAGTGAGGAAGGCAGGAAAAAAAAGAGAGAGAAAGGGATTTACAATCTCAAAGGTCCAGTCATCAGATGGGGGAGGGAGGGACGGCACAAGGGCTCCTCTCAGGTCGGCTTCAAAAGCTCATGAAGGTCTCCCTGGAAAAATGGGAGTGTGCACGTATACCCAGGCACAGAGTTTCACATCTAGTTACAAGGAACACTTAGCCGCCTTGGGACCCAAAGTCAGAGATGAAAAGCCCTCCGATCCAGTGGTTTCCAAATTAGGGCAGCAGAACTCTACCTTCGATCAAAACCGAGTGTGGAATCCTAATGCAGTGGTTCTCTAATGCAGTGGTTCTCAATCGGGGGGGCTTTTGCCACGGGGATATTTAGTAATGTCTGCAGATAGTTTTAATTTTCCAACAGGGGAGGGGGAGCGGGAGAGGAGGGGCGGTGCTACTGCCACTGGTGGGTAGAAGCCCAGGATGCTGCTCAATGGCCCACAAAGCACAGGTCAGCCCCCACCATGAAGAATCACCTGACCCAGCGGCAGTGCCGGTGCTGACAAACCCTGCTGTGATGTAATCAGAGTGGAGCTGCTCATTCATTCACTCCTTCATTCATTCAGTGAAGTAGGCCGGGTGTGGCCCAGGGAGCATCAGACTAACCTGACTTACATTTGGACTCTGCTGTGTGACCTAGGGCCAGTGGCCAGACATCTGAGCTTTAGCTTCCTCATCTCTAAAATGAAGATTATCATGGACTATGCCTGCTGGGGTTGTACTGGGCCCAGTCAACATATGCACAGGGGAAAAAAAGAACAAAGCTATTAATATTATCTTTACTATCATTACTATTCTTATTAATGGCATTCTGAAAGATTTCGCAAGTGAGGAATTCAGTATGTAATGACTCAGAAAAGAGTCTGCCATTGGCTTATTTGAGGGTTCAAGGTCTGCTACACTTGTGTCTTCCTCAAATTCGTAGGTGGAAGCCCTAACCCAGTGTGATGGTATTAGAAGGGGGCCTTTGGGAGGTGCTTAGGATTAGATGAGGTCACGCTTGTCCAACCCACGGCCCGTGGGTTGCATGCAGCTCAGGACGGCTTTGAATGTGGCCCAACACAGATTCATAAACTTTCTTAAAACATTACGAGAGTTTTTTTAAAGCTCATCAGCTATCATGAGTGTTAGTGTATTTTATGTGTGGCCCAGGACAATTCTTCCAATGTGGCCCAGGGAAGCCACAAGATTGGACATCCCTGAAATGCACCTTTAAAGCAAACTAATGTAGTGTTAGTTATTGCTATCATAGGCCGCGCTCCACCTCATTAAATGTATACATTTGGTAATTGTTACCTAATATCCAAGGAGAAGCCAGGGGATCCTCAGGTGTGTTAGGATTGCATCTGTCCCCAGCAATTGACCCAGTTCCCAAGCCACAGGAGGGCAGGCTGGTTGGTCCCAGAGCCTGGATGAGGAGTCCTGTGGAAAGTGGAAAGTCTATCGGGTTGGAGGGGGACCTGATTCTGGGGGCTGGGCACATAATGCGATGCATGGGTGATGTGATGTGGAGTTGTCCATTGGGAAACTGTCTGATTGTTACCAACCAGTCACCCCATTAAATTTAACAATAAAATATAATATTAAAAAAAAAAAAAAAAGAAAGTGGAAAGTCTGTGACTTCACCTTCTGGGGTTCGAGTCCCAGCTCCACCACTTTCCAAATGTGTGGCCTTGGAAGTGTTGTCACGTGTCTTTAAGCATCAGTTTCCTCATCTAGAAAAGGAGACAAGTGTGGATGTTGTGATGGACCCATGGAAGAGGTTTAATTATTAGTTATATTAGTCAGTCCTAATGTCAATATTTCCTTCACCATGAGCTTAGTGGTTTGTTTTTGTTTTTTTGGCCAACTTTATTAAAGTATATTTTACATGCAACAAAATCTGCCACCTTCAGGGATACTATTTGATGAATTTTAGCAGTTACATTATAATCATGTAACCCCCAGCACTATCATGCTATAGAACATTACCATGTCCCCAAAAAGTTCTTTCATGCCCTTTGCAGTCAATTTCCTCTCTCCACTCCGGATGGCCCCTGGCAGGTTAGAACGCACAATTCCGGGCCCCGCCCACACCCAGGAAATCAGAATCCGAATTCTCACAGGATCCCTAGGGGAAAGCACAGCTGTAGCCACAACCTATTCGTTCTGCCAGTCCCTCCTCCTCAGGGAAGTGGTCCTGGACCCTTAGGCTGGGTTAGGTGACCTAAATACCACATCTGCTGCTTCTTTTCTTGGCTGGGACCCTGCAGGGTAGCAGCCCCTGTGGGAGCAGGGACTGTAACCCCTCACCCGGACTCATGTTAGTAGTGGTGACCATTTTGGACGCTATAGGAAAGAAACCCCTAGTATCCCTGTTCACAGCTGAGGAAACTGAGGCTGAGAGGACTCAGTGAATTGAGCGTGGAAGAGGCAGGGCTGGGACTAGAACTTCAGTGGGTCTGAGAGCAGCGCCAGAGAATCGAGTCCCTTTCCACACGGCACCTGCTGGTGGGGAAGGAGGCAGCCATCTCATGTATGAAATAAGACGCAGACACAAACACACCAGTGCGCCACTGAGCAGAGAAAGCCAGCGCCTTGTGCCGAATGCTCTGGGGTCCAAGGAAGCAGAAAATTTGAAGTCTCGAAGAGCCCTTTTTGCTCCGGCTCCTCTGTGGTTTGTAGCTCCCAAACCAAGCCTCCCCTTAATCCAATTAAAACAGACTTGTTTATGCTTCTCAGCGCTTTATTCATTTGTTAAAAACGTGCAAATTACCCAGAGGCCTCTTTGTCCCCTGAACCAAAGGCATCCGTAAAACTATTATATTAAATCCAATTAAATGCAGCTGCCGGAACTTGAGTGCAATAGAGCAGAAAAGAAGCCGGGAGGGGAGGGCCCGATTTTGCTGGGGAGAGAAGAGATCTGGCTCCCCTGAAAGCTTTCCGAGTGTAGAATGAAAAGGGCACAAACAGACACCATTTTCCATGTGCGGGACCTGTGGTGCATCACTGAATTATCTCAGTAAGTCTGCAGCATGCACATGATTGGACCCATTTTGCAGATAAAGGAACTGAGACCCAACTTCCGAAGCAACTTGCCCAGAAGGCCACATGGCTGGGAAGTGGCAGAGGTAGGGTTTGAGCTTGGTCTGTCTAAAGCCTTCGCCTGGAACCTTGCACTGTCAGAGTTGCAAGGGTTCCTCGAGGCCACCAGGCCCAGAAGGCAGCTCTGGAAACACACAGACCGGAGTCTCCATAGACTTAAAACCCGACCGTGCACACCTCACAAGGTTTGAGGAGGACTCTGTGAAATGATGTATGTCTTAAGTACCTGTCACGTCGCAGGTCCTTATTATACTCTGACTTCTAACTACAGTCTTGTCAAAACCCACCTCCTTCCCCTTCCTATTTTTCAGAAGGGAAGGCTGAGACCCAGAAAGGAAACATGACCTCTTCAAGGTTACAGCGACCCCGTGACAGAGCTAGGGCTCACACACAAGCCTCCTGCCTCCAGGTCTAGCATCCAGCCAGACCCTGCACGCCCTCTCCATTGCGCAGATGGATAAACTGAGGCACAGAGTGTAAGGCCCTGGGTGGGGCCACCCAGCTCCACTGCTGCCATGTCCTGGACTCAGATCTTGGCACCGCTGTTCTTTAGCTGGGCTGCTTGAGCCCTTGTCTTGGCCTGAGCACCTGATTCCTCCTCTTTAAAAGCAGGACTTGTCACCCCTGTCCAAGGGACCATTTGGGGTAAAGTGAGGCCAAGCAGGGGATAGTGTGAGCCAGAAGAACTGCCTGTAAACAACACTCCTCAAGGGCCATGTGGGAGACAGCTTGAGCATCTTGTCGTTTCTAAAGACCCAGGATGGGCTTCGAATTCCTGGCAACCCTCAGGCCCAGGGGACGCAGCTTAGGGAGAGCAGCCGCCCAGGATTCCTGGCATGCATGGTGTAATTCCGTTACAGATGCATTAGCAACCTTCAGGGGTCACAGGAAGCACCACCCACTCCACCCGCCCCGGAGCTTCCCCCCCCACCCCACCCCGCCACCGTGGCTAGCGGACCCCCAGGTTCTCAGGAATCTGGGAAACAAGTCCACGTGAGTGAACAGAAAACTCACATGCGACCGAGCACAGGGGCCCGATGACAGCAGCGGGGCTGTCACAATGCAATGATCCTCACAGGGCTTGGGAATCGGCTAGACACCGAAAGTGGGGTCACCTCCCATCACCGTGTTGTCTCCCCAGCCCGGTCCCGAGGCAGGTGACTCCCCGTCCCTGAGGCTGCCTTGCTTCTCCGTGAAATGCAGAATACTTGTCAATAAGGCTGCAAGAGTTGTGACTATGGATCTTAAGAGTCATCATCAGGACTCTTTCATGCCAACTTTTAAGAACCCCCCAAGCCGGTGGGGAGCGGCATGAAAAGTCAAGAAGGGGTGGTACTGGGCGGCTCTTCTGGAAATTACGACAGCTGCTAATGTTCTGAACATGAGACCTTGGCCCCAGGGGCCCCAGGCATCCGCCTGTGCGTGCGGGAGGGGGGCGGGCACTGTTACGAACGGGCGATCCTGTGGTCTGACAGGACAAATGGGATTGTGCAGCAAGGTCACGGACCCAGGTCAGGAGAGGGGCCGGAGGGAGGGGTTCTCGCGTCCTTTGTTCTCCCGCTTTGGCACACACTAGCCGTGCAGGGGCCCCGCCCAGGTCAGGAGCAGACCCCTTCCCTCCTCCACGCGGAGGCTGGGGAGGGCAACAGAAAAGCTGGTCTTTTCCAGAAGCAGGACTTGGCTCAGGCGCAGGGGAGAGGGGTTCTGGGTAGGTGTCTACCTGGTCTTCCCTCTCACTGCTTTGCTCCAGGTACCCCGAGAATGGCGGTGGAGGGTTCCCCAGCTCGCAGCCCCGTCTCACTGGCTTTCTCGGGCACCTTCCATTGTCGCGTGGCGTGGGTGTGGGTGTGGGTGAAAGCCAGCAGGGCAGCCACCGCAGAGGAACAGGCAGACTTCAGACAAGCTTGTCTTATCCCAGTTCTCGCTGGGAAGAGGGCAGGGCAGGGGACTGTGGGTTACATTCTGGGGGCACAGAGAAAGCAAGTCAGGCAAGCCCAGAGCCAGGCCCTGTGGCCGCGGTTTCCCACTCACTCACCGGGCCAGGCCAAAGGGAGACTCTTCCTACACTCAGAGCAGCAGAGGGCCTCTGGGTGTGCCAGACCCTCCACACTGCCCTGAGACCACCAGACACCCCCCCACACACACACACACACTCAAGACCACCAAGAGAAAAGCAGCCAACCGGAGAGGATGCATATGTTTATCCAGGGGAGACTTAGCTCAGGAACCCATAAAACGAACATTTGGACTAAAACAGTATAAAACTGGTTCGGTTCGGTTCGGTTGCTAGGGCCCCTGTAACAAAGGACCACAGACTGGTGGTTTCCACAGCACAAACAGCTCAGCTCTGGAGGCTGCAAGCCCCGGGGAGGTGTGGGCGGGGCTTGCTCCGGAGGGCAGGGTGTCTGGGAGCCTCTCTCCTGGGCTTGCAGGGGCCGCCTTCTTCCTGCGTCTCTTCATGCCATCTTTCCTCTGTATGCGTCTATTAAAACTCCCCCTTTTTATAAGGACCCCAGTCTCACTGGGTGGGGACCCATCCTAACGACCCTATTTGCACTTCATTACTTCTGTACAGCAAGGCATATTCTGAAGTCCTTGGGATCAGGGCGCCAAAATATGAATTTTAGGGGGATACGAGTCAACCCATAACACAGATAAAACTCAATTTTCTGTCTTGATTTCGGCTAGTTCAGTGTGGGGGTTGGAGGGATTGAGGGGGGTGTTATCAAGAAGAGCAGATCAGCCACAGACACAGAAATCGCATTTCCTTCACACACCCAAATTGTAGCAAGCATTCACTGTGCAACCCCAATACATAATGTAAACAGATGGGTGCAGCCCCCAGAGACACCAAAGCCTATTCCGTCTTGTCACTCCAGTAAAAGAAAAAAAAAGATGGAAAAAAACATTATAATAGGGAGAGCTAGCAACATTTTAAGCCCACAGTTTCCAGGCGCTGGGATAAGCTCTTTACATGTCTTGTTTTACTGAATCCTCATGCAAGCCTAGGAAGCATTTCTATTACACTCCGGATCTTATGGATGGATAAACGGAGGCCCGGAGGGGAGACGTGACCGGCCCGCGCTGGCCCGATTCCAGAGCCCACCCCACCACCACTTTCCTGAGCTGGCTGACAGCTTCTGAAAAACTCCAGAGCACTTCCCTCTACTCAGGGAGGTGTTGGGGGGCAGGAGGCGGGGCAGGGGCCCGGAGGCGGGGCTGGTGGGCAGAGACATCAGGTTAATCAGGGTGGCCGGCTTCCCAGGGCTGGAGTGTCAGGGTTCAGAAGCTCGGCTCTCCCTTAGCTTCTCCAGGGAGAACCCAGGGACTACAGCAACAATAAAAATACCTCTAAAAAGAAAAGCTACCTAAATGTCCATCAACAGCGGTCTCGTAGGCAATCGCTTGAATAATCAATGCTATATAGGGTAGGGTGACCAGACGTCCCGCTTTTGGGGGGACAGTCCCAATTTTTAACAATTTGTCCCACGTCCCGCAGCGTTTTTAAAAAGTCCCGATTTTTGGAAAGAATGCACGACAAGCTAGGGAACGGCGGGAGATAGACCAAAATTTTAATCAAGAACCCCCTCCCCCCCAGTCAATGATGTCCCGCTTTACCAATGTTAAAATATGGTCACCTTAATATAGGGGAACGTTTGGCGACATGATTTAAAAAGGTGAATAAAAAGTTTATAGAACAGAATATATAGCCCGGTTCCTGGCGTGCACGGCCCCTGCCCACCTGTGTGGAATGAAACCATGTCAAAAACTAATGACATACAACTATGGAGACTGCTCTGGGCCCTCCCCCCTTCTCTCTGTCTCTCTCTCTGTTAAAACAATAAAATAAATCTTTTAAAAAAAGAATATATATACAAATCTTTCTGTTGGATAGATACAGAAAGATTACAGGCTAGGCTGCAGGTCATAAACCACAACGGTGATAGTGTTGACCCTTGCATGGTCCCCGAGGTTTTAGGTGACTTTTCCTTTTCTTGTTTTTTTTTTTTGTTTTTTTTTTATTTATAGAGAGTAATTATTTTATCTTCAGTGCATATTTGTTTCTATTTTACTCTTGACAGATAGAGAGAGAGACAGAGACAGAGACAGCCAGAGAACCGAACTGTGGGAACTCCCCAGTTCAGCATGTGGGTCCTGCCTGGGCCGGAGCCGGGATTCGATCCTCGGTCCTCGGTCCTCGTGGCCTCAAAGCGAGCGCTCAACCCGCTGAGCCGTCCCGGCTTTCCCCATCCTTTTCTTTTTTGACTTGCTCATATGTTTTCATTTTTTCGCTAAAGATTGTGCATTACTTATTATAAAGAAAAGGAGG
>PVKE010000778.1:101620-123619 GCA_004027555.1 Craseonycteris thonglongyai
CGAGGATCGAATCCCGGCTCCGGCCCAGGCAGGACCCACGTGCTGGACTGGGGAGTTCCCACAGTTTGGTTCTCTAACTGTCTCTGTCTCTGTCTCTCTCTCTATCTGTCAAAAAGTAAAATAGAAATAACTATGCACTGAAGACAAAAAGATAATTTCTCTCTATAAATGTGAAAAGATAAAAAAAAAAAAAAAAGAAAAGGAGGACATCGTTTCTCACGGTGGGGGGAGGGTAAAATATTTTGATTTTTTTAAGAAATAGCTTCATTTCTAAGAGCTGTCCCCTCTCAGCCTCTCACCGTGCTTTTGCTCAGGTCTGAGAATTTGTGTTTCCTTAGAACAAGAAGGTGATCCTGCGGCCTGACCAGCTTGCTCGTTGTTTTTTAGTGTCGCCTGTCTTCTCTAGAAGACACCGTGGATGCCTGTCCCTAATCTACGCCCTCTCTTCCTGGCCTAGAACCCTGATCGTGTTTGAAGGCCCACTGCTCTCCCAGGTGTCTTCTGGGTAGATCCTGATTGGTCGAAGCTATCTCCCTTCCCTGCCCCTGAGTGGTTTAGCAGTAGCCATGTGACCCACTTGCAGCCGAAAAGGTGTGAGGGTAGCTCTGCTGGGGGCTTTGGGAGAGTTACCTTGCAATGTTCTCTCCTCTTCCACTTGATGCTACATAAGACGGGAACTATCTTCTGGCAGTTTAGGCTTATGACAAAGCCTAAGCTCTGAAGATAACAGGGTAGAGAGATGGAAACCCTCTAAATCCTGGATGTGATCATTCAGCTCCTGCATTTCCAACCTGTAC
Source organism: Craseonycteris thonglongyai (assembly GCA_004027555.1). Classification (NCBI taxonomy): domain Eukaryota; kingdom Metazoa; phylum Chordata; class Mammalia; order Chiroptera; family Craseonycteridae; genus Craseonycteris; species Craseonycteris thonglongyai. The sequence goes on from PVKE010000778.1 coordinate 102,418, forward strand.
GAGTTCTTACTATGGGAAGGAAGGTCCTTCCTCGTTGCTCCAGCCATTGTGAGTTGAGGTTTCCTAAGTGATATATTTCTTTCAACTTTCGCTTGGTTTATTTCAAACTGTGAATCCAAAGAGCATTGCCAACTAGCATGGATAAGAAGGACTTTTCTTCGGGTCATTTATATCCCCAGCCTTTGAAGAGACCCTGATTTTCTGTTTCTCTGCTTCTCAAGTTTACATGAATTGATGCATCTGAACCAAAATGTGAGCAAGACTGAGCTGTTGACAGGAACAGATAGAACAGGGAACAAAGGAGCTGAGTGTGAGGACGTCTGGGTTCTTGCCCTGGCTCACCTCTCATGGATTGTGAAACTAGTTTTTCACCAGGGTTCCTCAACTCAACTGACCATAAGGATCTTGTCATCTGATGCATTACGATCGACCAAGCTGTTTCCACAGGGCTGTCTGCATCCTTGAAGATGCGGTGGTCAGGGGACCAGGACAAGGTTTACAATCCAGGAACCAGAAGGAGGTGACATTTCAGATTCTAACAAGACGGATGACTCCATTAGTCCCTATGATGAGCCTGGACAGAGAGCAGGGAACCCCCACTCCATTCCCAATTTCTTGTTCCTTCACCCTGCCTCAGTTCTGGCGGTCCCACCTTCGGCGTGTCAGCTCCCTGCTGCCCTTTCGAAAGAGGGAAAGAGCTGTTGCATCAGATCACTTTCCTAATTTGAAGAGTCAGGGACGGGGGAGCAGCTGCTGACAGTGGCACCCTGACTGCCCTAGTCAATCGCAGTTCAGCCACGCCAGCCAGGATGTGAGTCTTCTCTAACTCCCAAGAGATCCAAGGCTTTAGCACAGAAGCCGTTCTCTGTTCTCTACTGAGTCCCCTGCATCTAATGCACTTCACTACGGAAGCAGCCTAGCTAGGGAAAGAGTGCGAGCCACAAAGCCATACAGACGCGGGTTCAAATCCCAGCTCTTCTGTGTCCTCATACATCGTAAGGTTCATGAAAGTTGGGATGGGCCTGGCTGCTGTCTATAGCCCCAAAGCCTAGCTCTGTGACCGGCATGCAGTCGGTGCTCAATAAAAATCCGCGGACGGATCTCTGTGGGGTTCTGGGACACTTACGTGACCCCTATGAGTTTCAGCTTCTTCATCTGTAAAGTTAAGGTGGGTTTGCCCTTCAGGCTTCCGATGAGGATGAAATGGGACAAAGGATGTGGAAATGCTTCTGGTTGCTTGTCATGAGGCTGGAAATCCCATCACAGGCCACTTATTCCCCTTAAACCCCGGGGCTGCCGGGCCATGGCCTGGACATCGTACGCTGCCTGCCATCAGCAAGGGCTCCCAGGCTGTCACTAGCCAACCAGCCCAGGCGGAGAGGCCCCTGTACGTGTCCCTGCTCTGTGGCACCAGCATCTGGGGCCCATCCCTGACATTTGTTCAATCACCCAGATGTTTGCTCAGTGGGCACCGAACACCGGCCTGATGAAAACCAGGGCAAAGATAATGCCAGTTCCGCCTCGCCCAGAGCTAGGCATCTGGGCTCCAGCGACACGTGGCGGTCAGGTGTCCGCTGTGGTTTTTGGTCATCGTGTCACCGAGTGCCCAGCACAGACCTGGCGCCTCGTCAATGGCTGCATCCCTGATGTCCAAGTGGCAGGGTAAACATCGGAAGTCTGTGATCACAGCTGTACCAGCCCAATCCTTCACAGAGTCCGGGGCGGAAAAGAACTACAAAACAATGGGAGCAGGGGGAGGAGCAGGAGGCGGCTGGTTCCTTTATTTTCAGGCTGCAATTAATCAGACAGAAGGGAAAGGAAAAGGCTCAGGGAGGAGGAGCAGTTCATGGAAACTTCCATCACGTGTGACCGCTCCTGACCATCCAGGGGGCAGAACGGTGGCTTCTCCACTTCCAACGAAGTGACCTGGGGCCTCCGTTTCCACGTCTGCGGAAGGGGGATGCTCAGACCCTTCCCAAGTGTTATCAAGGTGGAAAAAATGGTGAAAACCGCCTAGATCAAGGGAAAGTGAACCCTCACCTGTATCCAGGACAGGTTTAAAGGGTAGAGTTTGTGACCCAGAGACTGCACGGCTCTGCCCCATACTAGGGTTTCCCAAGGTCTCCTGCCCCACCTTCAGCCAGGAAGTGAAGAGGCCGTGTAGTGAATGGCCAGGCCTCTCGAATACGACACTTTAAAAGTGACTCCCACGAGCATTTCCCACATATCCTATCTCACAGCAGTCAGTGAGGTAGGCGGGGCCGATCTGATCTGCAAAGACGCCTCAGTTCCACCGTCTGTACAATGGGGACATGGGAAGGGATGGATTTAATGAAGTCAAGTCTCTTCTGAAATCCTAAGATTCCCAGGGCTGCAAAGAAGTGACGAGCCCACCCAGACACCATCTCCTCCCTGCAGAGGAAAAAGCATCCCCCCTCCCACCCCCTCAAGTTCTGACCCTGGAAAGAGTGTGGGACATGCTTGTCCTCCTCCTTCCAGGGAGGAGGTTCCTCAGAGGACAGTTCTGTTCGCAAGTTGCTTTAGAGTCCAACAGACTGAGGTTTGCATCCCAGCTCTGTCACTTACTAGCTGTGTGACTTCGGACCAGTCACTTTGCCTCTCTGAACCCCCATTTCCTCCTTAGTATGTGGAGATAGTCATGGCCCCTGCCACAAAGGTTGCTGTAGAATTCAGTGAGCGCAGGAAAGTCATGTTCTTGGAGGGCACCCAAACCTGGGATACGCTCAGTTACGTACTATTATGTTGTTGTTGCTGTTGTTGAAGCTCGGAGCATGAGGTAAGTGTCCTATATAGATCTCTGTTCCTTTCACCAACACTCTCCTCGCCATCGACCAGGTCTCTAGAGCAGCAGCTGGCTGACACCCCCGGGGGTATCGCATCTCCCAGGGGGAGTGACTTCTGAAAGATTCTCCAGGACAGAAGCCGGTGACCTCCAAGGTTACATCCCAAGTCCAAGCACTTGGAGTCTTATCGGTCCGAATTCCCCACAGCCACCACCGGCGGTTGCAGCATTAAATGCCTCCATTCCTTGTAGGTTAATATATGTATTATTTATAGGGCTTTATCGTGTGCTCAGAGGGCTCCCTTGGGACATATAATTGTGCATTGGGAGGTAAATTTGAATAATATTTACAATTAATTTCCATCAATAAAGCAACACGCGGAGCCCTCTGTACAGCTGAAATGGTCCCTGGGTTGGTTTCCCACTAACCACTCCCCTGAGAAGGCTTGGGGAGCTCTTAAATCTCTCTCCAACGGTCCACTTCTCTCCAGCTCAACCTTTGCTCCCACATTCCAGGCACCATGGCACTTCCCTGGAGGCCGAGGGGGCCCCCGCCTCCAGCAGCCTCCTCCTCCCCTCTCCAACCTGTGCTCCCCGGAACAGCCCAGCTTTGGGCACCATTTCAACATGCAGGGCTGAGCAGGTCACTGCCCTGCATCTGAGGGTCCCATGATCTGGCTCTGCCTCCTCTCCATCCTCCATGGTCCATGTCCCATCAACTTGCTCTGCTGTAGCCTCCCCCGCCCCCTAGTCCCCATCCAGTCCCTCAGACCTACTCGGCTCCTTCCCACATCGACGCTGCTGCCTGTGCTGTGTCTTCCACCCAGGGCACCTTCTCCCGCACCCCCGGCCGACTCAGGGCCTGCCTGCCCTTCACAGCCAAGTGTCTCTTCCACAAGAAGCTGCCCTTGGCCTTTGGACTGGGTAGATTCCTCTATAAGATGTGTGTTGCACTTACGGAGGTTGTTTTCCATTCAAAGGGTCCTTTAAAAATAATCCTCGGAAAGCCGGGATGACTCAGGGGGTTAAGTGCTTGCTTTGCAGCCCCGGGTACCGAGGATCAAATCTTGGCCCCAGCCTGGTGGACCCATATGCTGAACTGGGGTGTGCTTCCCATGTGAGAGGCCCCTGGCTGGGTTCCTGTCCTGGGAAGCCCCACGCTCACCTGTGTGGAATGAAACCATGTCTAAAACTGATGACGTAAAACTATGGAGACGGCTCTGGGCCCTCCCCCTTTTCTCTGTCTCTCTCTGTCTCTCTCTGTCTCTGCCTCTGTCAAAAACAAGAAAATAAATCTTTAAAAAAAAATCTTGGCTGCCTTTTCCATGAGCCAATAACCAAGCTGAGGAGGACAGAGACTGTGTAGTGGCCTGATCACCCCCATATTCCCAGGGCCTCCCCCAGGGCCTGGCAAAGAGTTGGTAGGTACTTACTAGACTTGTATGGAGTGGATGAATGGGTAGATATACGATTATTAGAGGTGGGTATGTTAATGGATGGGTAGGTGGATGGATGGAAGTGTGAGCAGATGAGTGGATGGATAAGAGGGTGGGTGTGCAGGTGAAAGGCTGGATGGATGGATGTGTACATGGGAGCACCTGTCCTCGGATGGCCTGAAGTGGTGCCAAAGAGCACAGACTTAGGGGTAAGGTGTCCAGGAGTACATGGTTGCTAGGTTATCTTGAGCAAGTCACTACCTGTCACATATCCTTGGCTGCTAGAAAAATTAAATAAGTAGAGGAAAATTTTTTCAAGATGCACACTTTTTAAAGTCCAAAATTTGGGGAATGGTAAGTTGGGAATCTTGGGGTTTCTCCCACCATCTCTTAGCCCAGCTGTGTGACTTTGGATTGGTCACTTGGCCTCTCTGAGACTCCACTGTGATCCTGTGAGGAGGACAGGGAAGGCAAAGGGAAGTCTGTGGCAGGAATCTCCAGCACAGAGCCCTGCTCTTGCTTCGATCTTTTTCTTCCAGAGAAATTTTGTCCTCAGAGGAAGGAAGGAAACAAGCCTGCTATCAAATTATTTCGTGGCTTTCTGGTTCCTGCTGATCCTGGATACCATTCCCAGCAGCAATGTCCCAAATCTGGGGCTTGGCGAGCGCAGGCCCGGGCACCCCAGCTCCAGGCACGTTAGGGAAGAACCAGTGGTGGCCAGTGTCCGGAGCTTGGGAACGAGTCCCTGACGACTTCCATCCTAGCCAAGGACCACTTCCTTATGCAGGTTTCTCAAAGGGCTGCTCCCAAAACCTCAGCTCTCTCATGTGTAAAATGGGAAAGGCCCCAGGTGAGATGAGTTTCCAGGGCCCTCGTGGCTCTCACTATTGGATTCTATCTTTTCCCACGAATCCTGGTCCCTAAGCTCCCCTCCCTGTGTCCCCTGCCCCCCCACCCCCATTCCACCTCAGTCCTCCCCACTTTCCTCTCAAGGGCTGGAGAAGCTGGGAACTGCGGTAGCGGACCTGGGTCACAGGCCAGCTCTGTCCTTGACTCGCTGTGTGACCCTGAACAAGTGAGGCCCGCCATCCGAACCTCCCGTTCTGCACCCCCCACATGGGTGAGATGGTCTTCTTCTCGTAGGACAGTTGAGGGTTTGATGGGATTTTACGCCCACCCGTGTTAGAGGCTGAATAAATGCCAGATTCCTGCCTGCCTTGTCCCTCTGTTTTGTTTGTGCTTCCCTCTCCTCTCTTCCCTCATCCTCAAGCCACCTTCTCCTCTAGTCCCTCTGCCTGCTTCCCAGCAGCCCCTCGGCCCACCCACCCCACCCAGGAGGGCCCGCGGGCTGAGTCCCAGCCACTGCGGGAGGGCTCTCAGGCCCAGTGCCAGCTTGTCACCTGTGGAGTAAAGCAGGTGAGCACGCTCGCTCGTGAACTGCAGGGACTTCGTGTGTGTCACTGGTGGAGAGGCTCAGCAGACACAATAGGCACAAGATCGAAGGGGACGTCATGTTTGCATTGAAGTACTGGATGGGAGACTATCAGAACCGGAAGCCCGGCGGGGCGGCCAGGGAGAGGAGGCCCGACCCCAAAGCAGGAAGACAGCCGGTTCGCATTTCGCTTCTAGTCATCAGCTTTTCCAACCACAGAATGAGTTCCTGGCTCCCCCAGCCTGGCCTGGCGAGCACGCAGCCCGGGGGTGGGGGGCTGAGGAGCAGGGCCCAGCACACAGGCGCCAGAGGCCCCAGAACACCCCCCACCCCCACCCCACCCCCGTGCTTTCAGCTGCCTCAGTTGCTTCACCTGTGAAGTTGAAGAAGGCGTGATGGGGGCTGGGGGCACCAGGCAATACTTAAAGCTCCTGTTTTGCTCCCAAACTGTCCAAGTGCAGATTGCTTAAAGCGGTTGGAGGCCCCGGCTGGGGATCAATTCAAAGCTGGCTCATCGTAAACACAACGATCCAACAACGAGGGAACAGTTTGTCTCTTAATGAGGTGTGATTCGAAACAACCCGGGGCCCCAGAGCTCGCCTGGCGCTATGTAGACATTGCATCTGTTCGCTGCGTCTTGTTGGAGAAAGGCTTCGCGGTGAAGGGACTTGGAAGAGCTAGAACGCGGCCCCTTGGGAACTAAAGGGCCTCTCTCCACACTGCCTTCCTTGAGACCCCAGGGGTGCGTGAGGGGGAGCCATGGTGGGCATGTGTAGATGGCTGTCAGGGGAGCTGGAGGCCAACTGCATTTTCTTTGCCATGTTGGGTCATCTTTGAAAATGACCATTTGCAAAGCTGACTTAAAGGCCATTGAGACGTTTACATTAATCTGCTGAGGAATATATATTTGTGGTAAAAAACCCAAGCCCTTCTCAAAACCTTAAGGACTCTGCAGCCTTAGTTGAGCCAGACAGACCTAGGTTCAAATCCAGCTTCTGACAGAGACCGGCTGGGCATCTGCTGGCAAGTTACTTAACCTCTCTGAGCCTCTGCTACCTTATATAGAAAAGGGAAGTAATACACAATTGTACCTAACTCAGAGCAGCTGTGAGGAATAAATGTGATACGTGTAAAGTGCTTATCCTAGGAAGTGCTAAATAAATGTAGGCTATCATTATAGTCTAGAATATTCTCAATAGATACATTCTCCATAGGCCCAGCCAGAACCTCTGGCTAGCTGTGTGCCCTGGGCCAGTTACTTGCCTCCTCTGAGCCTCAGCTTTGTCCTCTGCAAATGGGGTAATAACACTGTAGCAGAGAAAAGGCGACGTACAAATGGCAGCACACGGGAGGTGCCCCTGCACCTCACTGCCTGCATCTCAGGAGCACAGCTCAAGGAGTCAGCTCGAGACTCCACGTGGAGTCCAGGCCCTGTGCGCGCCCCCTGCTTCTGGAAGCTGATTCGGACGGAGGAGAAGCCCTCCTTCCTCACCTCTGGCCCCAGAGTGTGTGACTCTGAGGAGCTCCAGCCAGAGCCAGTGGGTTAGGGAAGGAGGGCGGACCCCCTGGGAGGGGCTGGGGGCTGCTGGTGAAGCTGACCCCTCAACCCAGCCCCCAGGGGGAACAAATGCAAAGTGAGAACGGGCTGGGGGTGGGGGGATTGGCACCAGCTTCACCCCCAGAATAGCTGCAGCCGAAAGCACCATCGCCCTGGGAAGTTCTAGGGTGAGCTGCTTCAGGCCACACCCTCTGAAGGGTCCCTCCCCTTCCTTCTCCATTTCTTCCCCTGGGCCCCAACTTATCACTGCCCCCCGCTAGTCTTACCCTCACAAAGCACCCACATGACCCTTCAGGACTTGTTCTCTGTCTGCCCAACTGATCTGAAAGCCAAACGCATGGTCCTGGGAGGTCACTGACTCACCTGTCACCTTCCTCCCCGGGGAGCCTGTGGAGTTACACTCGCCCTAAGCCCTAACCCAGAGGAAGGGCTTCAGTGGTAGGGTTTCTGGCTGGTGACTGGATCGTTGTGCAGGGTGAGGGGGAATGCGCATCACACTGGGTTTGCTCGGCAGGAATGGACCCTGTAGAGTGTTGCTGTCACTCCTGCAGAACGCACAGTGGGTCGTTCATCTCCCTGTCTTATGCTGATCCCAGTTCATGGCAGTGTCTTTGAGAGGTCTCCCTTTTTTCCTTTGTGTGGGTCAAGGTTGGTTTCCCCCAAAAGCCTGGGATGCTGGTCCAAGGCTGTGGACCACATGGCATGCCCTGCCCAACAGGCCACTGGAAGAAAGGGGTCCTAGTCCTGGATGCCCAGCTCAAAACATTGTTCTGAAAATATCACGGGCAGTGGTGGGTACTGAGGAGGGTCCGGCCCTGGTCTGGAGAAGGCCTAGCTTTGGGCTCCCAGGTGGGGATCAGAGCATGCTGGTCTCCCGCCCATTCACGGAGGACCTCTCGTTTAGGGACGACATCTTGGTAAAGCTCCTATGGCTGGGGTAGGGGGAATGGCCTGTGTCTTCACTCAGAGCGTTGACCAGGCGGGAGAACAAGGCCACCTTGAACTTCTTGAAGTCTTGGCCCATGAAGACATACAGAATGGGGTTCGTGCAGCTGTTGGCGATGGCGACGGCAGTGGCCAGGGGCACGCCCATGCTGAAGACGGAGGCAGGCATGGTGGTGTGGTGGAGTTCCAGGAGGTAGAGCGTGTGGTAGGGGCACCAGCAGCAGAAGAAGGTGACGATGATGGTCACGATGATCTTGAAGGGCTTCTTGGTCTTGGCCAGGCGGTTGCGTCGCAGCTTGCAGACGATGGTGAAATAGCAGGCTGTGATGATGAGGACCGGGATCAGGAAGCCACAGAGGAAGCGAGTGACGGTCACCACCATGTGCCGGCCAAAGCCCACTGAGTCCAGTCGGGGGGACGCCACCAGGCTGAAGTTGTTGAAGCAGGAGATCTTCCCGTGCAGGTGGGCGGTGTCCCGGAACACAAGGGATGGGGAACTCAAGAAGAACGCCAGGACCCAGATCACCACGCAGGCCGCGTAGGCCAGACGCACGCTGCGGTGGTTCTGGGACCAGACGGGCAGGAGCACAGAGATGCAGCGGTCGAAGCTGATGACAGTCAACAGGAAGACGCTGGTGTACATGTTGTGGATGAGCAGGAAGTTGCTGATCTTGCACATGGCTGTCCCAAACACCCAGTGGTAGTCCATGGCGGCGTACGCAATATGGATGGGCAGGAAGACGTTGAACAGGAAATCAGCCACGGCCAGGTTGACGAACCAGACGGTGTTCACCGTCTTCTTCATCTTGAAGGTGGCGATGAAGATCACCAAGCCGTTGCCCAGGATGCCGAGGAAGCAGACGAGGCTGTAGACCACCACCAGGAAGATCCTGAGCACCCTGCTTTCAGGGTGGGGGAGATCCTCCAGAACCATGATGGTGCTGAAATCTTCCGAGTAGTCATAGTAGGAGCTATTGTAATCCTCGTCCTCCATGCTCTGCAAGGGGACACAGGGGTCATGAGAGGAACCTTGAATGAGATTGGCTTCACGAGGTTGACCAACAGCAGCAAAAGCGACACCCGTCTCCCTGGCTCCGGGCCAGGCCGGTTTGGTGGCTTAACTACAACACTTCCTGCTTTGCTATTTTACATATGTAATGAACACCTCTCCAGCACCTCCTACATACCAGGTACTCTGCTAAAGGCTTGACATATATAAACTCTTCTTCCTCACAACAACTCAGTGAGGTAGGTAGGTGACGAAGCCCATTTTACAGATGAGGAAGCTGAGGCACAGAGAGGTTACATCGCTTGCCCAAGGTCATACAGCCAAGAGCCAAATCCCAGCTTCAGATCTATCCTCTAGAGCAAGGGTCTCCAAACTACGGATCTGGCCCGCGAGGCCCTCTCATCCGACCCGTGGAGACCTTTTTATCTGAATAAAATAATATTAAATAAATAATTAAATGCAACATCTATGTTTTGATTATTTTTTATTTGGACCTCGAGTGTGTAGTTGGCCCCCAAACTGCTGTTTGATAGCTAATGCGGCCCGCGGGCTGAAAAGTTTGGAGACCCCTGCTCTAGACCACCATGTTTTGCTGCTTCTCTGGGACCCTCCCCTTCCCCTTACAGTCTAATGTAAGGTAACCAGATGTCCTGCTTTTGGCGGGACAGTCCCGATTTTTGGAATGAATGCACAACAAGCTAGGGAACAGCAGGAGATAGACCAAATTTTTAATCAAGAATCCCCTCCCCCCTGGTCAATGGTGTCCCGCTTTACCAATGTTAAAATCTGGTCACCTTAGTCTAATGGGAAGAGATGACTATTCATCAAAAGTCCCTTAGTCATGGAAAAATGTCCCTGATGCTAAGTGCAATGAAGATGTGCAGAGCACTGTGAACTTGGTTCCCACCATGTTTCCAAAACCCAGGGGACAGCCATGCTGGCATTCTCCAGGTCCCACCTTGTCAGCGTCCCCTGTTGGTGCCTATGGAGTTTGAGTTCAGACCCCAGGAGTCCCTCACCATTCACTGTGGTGGCGTCCAGAGCGCTCCAGGGGGGTCCTCAGCCAGTCAGTCTCTGAGCCTGCTGGGAACACCTGCAGGGAAGAACAAGGAGGCAGTAGCTGGATCCCAGCCTAAGGGCCAGAGCACCAGGTAGGCTCAGAGCCAGACAGGATCTCTTGTCCTTATTCCCAATTTACAGAAGAGGAAGCAGCAGAGGCTTGGAAGGGGCTAGCTGACATGCCCAGGGCCACACAGCTCGGAAGTGGTGGAGTCCTTTAAACCCAGATCAGGGGAAGCCGGGATGGCTCAGTGGGTTAAGTGCTTGCTTTGTAGCCCTGGGGACCGAGAATCGAATCCTGGCCCTGGCCCATGTGGACCCATATGCTGAACAGGGGAGTGCCCCCAGTTCGATTCTCACCGGGGTGAGGTTCCTGCCCTGTGTAGCCCTGCGCCCACCTGTGGAATGAAACTATGTGGAAAAACCAATGATGTGCAACTAGGGAGGCTGTTCTGGGCCCTCCCCCTTCTCTCTGTCTCTGTATCTCTCTCTCTCTCTCTCTCTCTCTGTCAAAAACAATAAAAATAAATCTTTTTAAAAAATGCCAAAAAAAAAAATAATAACCCAGATCAACTGCTAGACTCTTCATCCCAAGCCCCGTGTCCCCAGCATGGTACACCCATACATGAGAACCTGAGCCAGGGTGGGGACAGAGGAGGGTGCGGATGGCTCCATGCAAACACCACCAAGGCTGGGCCAGAGAACCCCATTCTAGGCAATGCTGGGCTCCCAGAAGACAGAAGGGGAACCGCCCAGAGCACCCACTACGGGCCAAGAACCGTAATGCTCTCATCCTCCTTCGTCTTCCCAGGAGCTGTTGCCCGCAAGGTTGTTAGCCTTGCTCTGGAGCTGTGGACACTGAGAGGGCAGCACTGTTCTCACTGGGCACGGCCTGGGCTCTGTGGGCACCATGAGTTAGATGCAGAGGAAACAGACACGACACGCACTGAGTGCCCACTGAGAGCGTAGCTGGTCCTTCATTCAGTCCCCGTCACAACCCTGTTGGGCGTTTTCCCAACTGGTGGAAGAAAAAATGGAGACACCCAGAGTGTGCACGCTGGGGAGGTCTTGAAGGCGGTGGTCACATGTGTGGCTCAAACCCAACCCTCAGCACGTACCAGCTGTGCGGCTTTGCACGTGCAATTTCTCCCCTCTGACCCTCAGTTTTCTTCTCTGTAAAACGGGACTCGTCACTTCATAGGTGGATGTGAAACTGCGCATCATCAGGCATCAGGAGCCTGGAGCACTGGGCTCGGTGCTGGCCCGGAGTGACCCTCCAGTAAGTGTCAGTGGTTCCGCGAGGGCCCAGGTAGGAGCTGACAAGCAGCCGAGCCCAGGGCGCTCATACCCCGGGGTCCACGCACTTGCTGTCGCCCAAGAGCTCCCCACCTCGACACATGGGCTCCAGTCCAGACATCTCAGCCTGGCGAGACTGCCAATCGATGCTTCCTTATCAGTAACTCCAACCTTCCTCCTGCCTGAATTCACTGCTGGCCCTTAATGGGTTTGAGGTTAATATTTTATGTTATAAAAATCACCTTTTGCTTTTATTCAATAAGAGCCCCTTGGGAAATGCCATGGAGGACTCTGGGCTCCAGCGACTCAGAACCTAAGCTGGGTGTTGTCCCCTTCTGCTGGGAAGACATTCTAGAGGTGACCAAGGAGGGGGCACTGGAACTTGGAGAGAAGACGGGGACATGGCAGCTGCTCCCTTTCAATGAGGGAAATGTGACTGGCGTCCATGGTAACAATGAATGCCAGGGATGATGCTAAGCATGTGATACAGGGGGCCTCACATGAGCCCCATGAGGGGCCGGAAGACCCACTCAGCCCTGAAATCACAGTGTGATGACCGCCACTGAGTGTGTCCTTGAGGAAGAAGCGGTCATGCCCACATCCCCAGTAGAGGCCTCAGGGACAAGGCAATGGCTTTCCTAGCAGACAAGCCATCCCATCCGAGCTCCAGGCAGGAACAAGGGAAGAGATGAAGGACGGCCCTCAGCAGGGGCTCACAGTCAGGCACAAGGCACAAGGCCAGGCAGTCTGGGGCCTCCTGGGGCAGGCAGAGGTCTCCCTAGAACGGGCTCAAGTTGTAACCCATTCGCTGACTTTTAAAGGACAACTGTGAGTTAAGAAGGTGGAAGAAGGGAGGGCATTCCAGGCCACCTCCCAACCCCCAGCAACCCCTACCACCCCCCAACCCTTTGACAGGGCAGGGGTGTCTGATCACATCACGTGGGGCTGTCCTGCTAGGCTGGGAGCAGCTGGGGGTCAGAGGCCATGCCTTTTCATCTTTGATGGGGGCCAGGCCAGGCAGGCACAGGGTGTCGCTGACATCCTCTGGCATGTCAACCCCATCGCCCCTCACCCCTCCTCCTCAGACGGAGTGAGTCAGTGTCCCCAGTTAGTATGTGTCCTCCTGGCCAGGCCCCTCCGCTCTCCCTGGAGGGAGGTCTCCATCACAGGCTTGCATTCAGCCTCCACTCTGTCCCCACTCACATTCCTTTTGTCCTGAGCCTGTTTCTGCCCCCAGACCAGAAAAGATCAGCTTGAGCGGTCAAGGACACAAATTCTGGGGCCCAGCTAGGCCGCCAGCATCCAAATCTGCTGTCTGCATGAACTTGCTGTGACCTTGATCAAGCGAGTTACCTCGCTTCCCTGGGAAACTGGCCTGCTTCCTCATTCTTGCTCATCCAAGTTGTACAAATGCTCACATGTTCCCATTTTTGATGTGGCCACAGAAAAGTACAGAATCACATTTGCAGGTCAAAGACAGCAACCCCATTAGCCCTGCTGGTCTGCAGATGTCTTCATTGGGTTGGGTTGGCCCTTATGTCTACATCTAATTAGGCTTTATATTGGTTTTAGTTCCCTGTTCCAACAACAATTGATTGGTACACACAAAACCAAACACTGCAGGAGTGTGCAACCTTTTGTCTTCCCTGGGCCACTTTGGAAGAAGAAGAATTGTCTTGGGCTGCACATAAAATACACTAACACTAACTGTAGCTGATGAGCTAAAGAAAGAGGGAGGAGAGGGGAGGGGAGGGGAAGGGAGGAGAGGAGAGGAGAGGAGAGGAGAGGGAAGAAAGGAAAGAAAAGAAAAGAAAAAAAAAGGTTGCCAAAAATCTCATGGTTTAAGAAAGTTTACGAATTTGTGTTCAGCTGCATTCAAAGCCCTCCTGGGCTGCATGTGGCCCGCAGGCTGTGGGTTGGACAAGCTTGATGCTTCAATTGCATTAAAGGGTGCACATCCCCAGCAATGCTCAGGAGCACTACTGCTCTTTACTCCCAATGTCAAGGTGAGGGAGCAAGAATACTATCACGCAGTCAGCTGGTGGCCAATGCGCACAAGGTTGCTCTAACTCCAAACCACCTTTCTGTCCATGTCTGTTCACACCCTTTCTGATGCCCCAGGGCCCCCAGCTCCACCCTCCAGGGGCAGCCTCCTCCACCGATCTCCATTTCCTAGTCCCCCAAGGAATCTATTTCCCCCGGATTTCAGGACAATCTGGCTGAGGTCTGGGACACACATGGGAATCATTTGCCAAAGAGGACATTGTCTACCACAGCCCAGGCAGGCATGTGAGCCTGTGGCCAGCCTGTCTGTCTCCCTTTCTGCCATCAGCTCCTCAGAGAGCCCCGGGGGCAGAGGAGCGGTCCTGGACTGGCTCCCAGATTCTTCCTGTGACCCTGAACTCACACCCCATTTGAAACCAGGACCTAGCGCTGGTCTGCTCTGAGGCTTCTGGGACAGACTCCCAGGGCCAGGCACAGCTGTCCCGTCCTTGGGACAGTTCCCGTGGGTCTCCAGGAGAAGAAGGCAGGGAGGAGGTGGTGCGGGAGGCAGCAGTCCTGCCGTGACACCTGAGCAAGCTGCTTCCGCTCTCTGGGCCTTGGTTGTACAATCTGCAGAATGGGAATGATAGTCCACGCCCTGCCTACGTCTCAGGGCTGCTGGGAGGATGAGCTTCTAGACTTGGGACTGGGAGGCAGACGGTTTCTAGATCCCTCTCTTTCTATAACTTTATTTTTAAATAACTACAGATTAACAAGAAGTTGCAACAATAGTACAGAAAAGTCCCATGAACCCATCACCCCACTGTCCCCCATAGTGGCGTCTCATTTAACTCCGTCCCATGACCTGGAATATTGTGTGACAAATGAATCCACGGACAAATTGTTGAAAGAACAGATGAACGATGAATTCATATTTTTTTCTAGTTCACTGGGTTGATCGAGAAATTAGAAATAATGACAATGATGATGTCATGGAATAAACAAAGCAGAAAAGAACAAAGGGATTAAGGGCCCAGACTACAGCCTCACAACCCCCAGGGTTGGACTGTTAGCTCCACAACCTATAAGTGTGACCTTGGACACTTTTGTGTCCCCCAAAAATTCCTACATTGAAGCCTAACCCCCAATGTGATGGTATTGGGTGCATAGTGGGTCTAGAGAGGGGATTAAGTTTGTAATGACTGGGCTTTGTGAGGATGCTTGTGCAGTGCTTGCACGCTGACTGCCTGGCAATGAAAAGCTCACCATCGGTAATTACTTAAGCACATCCTGGGTGTTGGACGACGGGCCACGCACTTTACACACGCCTCACCCCACCCTCACGACTGCCCTCTGGGGTTAGAACATGATTATACCCATTTTCAGATGGGAACACTGAGGCACAGGGAGGTAAAGTAAGCGCTCTCTGTGAAGCGTTTTGCACTACTGGCCAGCTTAAGGCCACTGTTGTTTTTACTTTTGTCGTCACTGTTAGCGGTGACTCCGTCTCTAACAAGAGTCCGCCAAGTTTTCTATTAGCCCCAGGTTGTGACCCCTCTTGCCTCCTTCATCTCTCTGTACACTTCCCCAGGCCTGTCCTTCTGCTGCTGACCATGCCTTCCCCACGCCCCCCGGCCACCCCCCACCCCACAAAGGGCCTCCTGGATAACAGCCACTCTTCCCAGCCTCCAGCTCAGGGCCTGGCACACAGTGAGCACGTGTGTTAATGAGAACGAGTGTTACTATTACTGGCATCATGATTTATGGGGCACTTAATATTTGGCAGGTTTGTTGTCACAGACTGCCCCTAAACAGCCCTGCAAGGGCCGTGGTATTCTTCTCTCTAAGGTCTTGGAATGTTAGAGCTTGATGCCTGTGTATCAGTCAGCTCAAGCTGCTGTAACAAAGTACCACAAACGGGCGACTGAGACCGCAGACATTTATTTCACAATTCTGGAGACCAGAAGTCCGAGATCAAGGTGTGGGCAGGGTGGGTTGCTCTTAAGGCCTCTCTCCTTGGCTTGTAGATGACCACTTTCTCCCCGTGTCCTCACACAGTCATCCCTCTGTGTGTGTCTGTGTCCTAATCTCTTCTCAGGACAGCAGTGAGATTGGATCAGGGCCACCCTCGTGACCTCATTGTACCCTAATCACCTCCAAACCCAGTCACAGTCTGAAATACTGGATGTTAGGATATCAACCTATGAATTTGCAGGTGGGGGAACACAATTCAGACCCTAACACCTACAACACTGTCCTTATTGTTATAACTTCATGTTGCTCCAGAGCACTCACTCTGTGCTTGGGGGTCTTACCCCCAGTTCTCTACCCTAAGGTCTCACCCATGCTGGGAGCAGACCTTGTCCTTATAATGGGACTCACACACACACACACAGCCCTGTCTCCAGTGACAGAGATTTGCAATCTCTAAACTCAACAAGGAATTGCTATCAGGAACGCACAAATAACTCTTTCCTGCAAATCCAAAAAGACAGCAACGCCAACAGAAAAATTAGCAAATGATATGGACAGGTAATTTACAGAAGGGAAACCCCGACATCCAGGCATGTGACAAACTGATACTCGAAGACACGCAAATGAGAACCACGGCCAGATGACACGTTGTGCCTATCAGGCTGCGGCAAGGACTAGAAGGCTGGCACGGACACCCCTCGGGTTGGTGACGTGAGGCACAGGCTCCTGCCATGCTGGGGGACCTGTGAGCCCCTGTGTGCCTCACAGCCCCCCGGGGACCCTGCATACGGTCTCAGAGCCTGTGGGGGCATGCCTTAGCTTTGGCCTTCCAGAAGCAAGTCTTCAATGAGTGTTCCTGCTAAAGTGATTCAAAAAGGGCATTTTCCAGGGAAATCTGTAAGGGAGTGGAAAAGTAGGCCTGGGAAGGGGAGGAGGCTGGGCAAGAGTACGGGAGGTGGCCTTGGCCCAGGCTGGGGTCTCAGGAAATAATGAAGGTCACATTCCGGGAGGCTGAGTATTTATATCCCTCCCTCCTGCCTGGGGGTGTGCTTTCCTCCCTCAAAAAGCCTCAGGGGCTGGCTGCCAGGAGAGCCCCCCAGGGACACTGTGTACCTGAAATGGTCAAGGATCCAGGGGACTCAGGCAGCCACAAAGGCCGCTGCCGATGGCTGGGAGAGAGGGGGCGGGTGGATGCTCAGCAGCTGTCAGAAACAACAGATTATCAAATGCACCCACGGCAAAGGAACACGAAGCACCCTGACACCACCTACCCTGACAGCGTTTAAGTACATGGAAAACAGGCGTGCAAACGCAGCAACAAGCATAAAACAGGAACGCACGTTTTGCAAGAACGCGGCCAAATCGCAAGATTCACGTTGAATACATTAGAGCGCTTCTCTGGGAGCGGAAATGGGAGGGGGGAGGAGGAGAAGATGGGCTAAAAGGAAATGAATGCCGGGAAGGAAGAAAATGGGACAAGTACGGGGGCTTCCAGAGGCCGGCAATGATGCAGATGAAGATGGACAGACGGATGTCATTATGTCAGCCCCCCCTCCTCTCCCGAGGTCCAGAACAACCCAAAGCAAACACACGGACACCCTGAACCCCTGCCTGGGGGTTATGCTTGGGCAGCGCCTGGGTCAGCAAATCCCTGGTGAAGCCACACTGGGCAGGCCAAGGGCCAAACGAGCAGCCTTGGCCTTGCCCCAGGGGCCTTCGGAGCCTGGTGTCACCAGCCTCCTCAGTCAGGAAGGGAATGAACTTGGAGGAGGCACGAAGCCACAGCATGAGCCCAGTGGGAGGTCACTATGCAGGAGCCAAGGCCCCGGCGCCACCTGGGCAAGCCCGGTCCCTGCCAGGGACCAGATGGTCCCTGGGCAGGATTCTGACGCCGATGGCCCTGCCCTGCCCATACCACCTGCGCAGACCCTCGCTGGGAAAGGGTCCGGGGCTCGAGGTCACATCCGGTTCCTCCTGCCACAGAGAGTGAAAACCTCAGGCAAACATTCTTTGCTTCACTTTTGTTTAACCAATCATGTTTGTAGCCCTGCCTGCATTCCAGGTACGATTCTAAGCACTACTATAGATGAGGAAACTGAGGCCCCGAGAGGGTCAGGAAGGGGCCCAAGGTCAAGGTAGAGCTGGACAGAGAAGGAAGCTCAGAGCCTGCTGGATTGCCAAACCCACTCTCTTTCCTTGTCCACTGCCTCGCCTTCTCAGAACATTACAGAATCCTCTGGTCTTGGCCCCAGTCAAAGCTTCCAGGAGCCTCCAGGAGATCCATCTGGCAGGGTTCTGGGTGTGCCTGTTACAAACTGGACAAGACGGGGCTCCAAGTCCCCTGGGATTTCCCCCCAGTGAGTGGCCCAAGTGGGATTGCACCACCACCGAGGGGCTGCGGGAAATGCCCCTTGGGGCAGGCTCACGCATTCGTGCATCCTTCAGGCCTGTGTGGACCCTGCTGCTCCCGGCCCCTGGAGAAGGGGCTGGGGTGCAGCGGACACGCCTTTTCTCCCCTGGGCCTCCCCCTATCTCTGCAAGGTCACTGACCGCAGTCCCGATCTACTGAGGGGACATCGGAGGCCGGGACGCAGGTGAAGGAGGACCATTTGCCCAAGGTCACGTGCCTGGTTAGCAGCGGTGCAGAGATTTGAACCTGGGTCCTTATGAATCCAGGGCCCCACCTTCTTCAGCTGCCACCTGCCGGTCTGTGTCCCCATGGGCTCAGGGGACAGCAGGGCTGACAGGTACCTGGGCAGCAGAGGTGTGCCTCCATGTCACTGCCCAGGCCAGTTCGCCAAATGGGCACCCCGAGTCTACAAAGGACTCAACCCTTTTCTGTCCATGTCTGTCTGTCCTTCCGTGTCCCTACCTCCATTTCTCCCCACTCTCCACATACCTCTCTCTTCTCTACAGAGTCTCACTGTCTGTCTCATCTCTGCATCACCTGGTCCTGCCCTCTCTCCCCCCACCCGTCCCTCTCATAGGCTCAGCAGGCCATCACAGGCCCATGTCACTCACCTGTGTGCTTAGCCATCCTCACTGCCAATAGCTGCTCATGGGCTCTCCCAACCCTCTGCTCCGCTGGCCGCAGGCCCAGCAAGGGGCCTTATCTGGCCTGTGGGCGTGGGAACCCGTCGGGGGGTCTGGCAGCTCTTTCCTGATGTTTGGCTGGGCTCCTATCCCCATTTCCCACCTCCCCCTCAGCCCACTCTGACAGCCCAGCTGGGTGGCCCCGGATGTCTGTCCTCCAGATCTCTTAGCCTCCAAAAGGCTTTGAGGGTCTGGGGAGGCCCCTCAGAGGGCATTCTGTTTGGGGAAAGTGAGGTCCAGAGAAAGCGAGTGACCCCCCCTAAGCCACAAAGATGAGGGCCTGGAGCTGTCCTGTGTGTGTTGTGTGCACTGTACCCCCAGAGACTGCACGTCTCTACCTGGCACCTCACATGCCTTATGCTACATCGCTCTGTATGCTCACTGCATAGGCTTGCAAATGAAAGCTCATTCAGAGTGGGGGAGTGACTAACCCTGACTCACACAGCCTTTCAGCATCTGCCTAGGATCTGAACCAAGGACTCTAACCCCCAAACCTTTGCTATTTCTACTCACCCAAGATCACAGCCTCAGTCAGCAGCTGAGACATAACGGGGCCTTCCAGACACCCCTCTCCCTTCAAATGTCCCTCCTCAGAAGCCTCCCAAGCGCCCACAGTCCCAGCTGCTGACCGTGGGTCCTCATGTCTTTGGCTGCTGCCGGAGTTCCCTGGCTGGTTTCATCCACCAGTTCCATACCCGTCAGGACAGAGAGAAGGGGCCTCGCAACCGCACAGATGGCTCCTGGAGGCAGACACTTCGGAGATTACAGTCGCTTGCACCCCAGCTCCCAGAGACTCAGAAACTTCAAAACCACAGCCCCAGCAGATGTTTGCACGGCCGGCCTGGCTGCCAGCCCGGGACAGAATTAGCGCAGTGTCCCACACCCACACTCAGGAGCTCACACCGCGTCACTGCAGGGGGACGAGAGGCACTGGCTGCCTTGCGGGACATCCCGCTTCCTTTGGGTGTGAGCTCAGGGCCCTGCAGGGGGAGGACAAAGCCAGGGGTGTAGGGACCTTGACCCTGGCCCGCCCACCTGCTCCAGGTGGGGTTGATCAGTGAGGGGCCCAGGAGTGCAGCTGACAGGGCAGCAGGCAGCAAGGTCAGGGGCATCTCCCTGCATCCTAGCCCTCGACTCACCACCCTCATCCTGCCACTCCTTTCTCCATCCTCCCTTGCCTCAGTTCTCATCAGCCACCCCCGTTTGGGCACGTAGCTCATTTCCTGCTGGGACGCTGACAGAGAACACCCTGCCTCCCCCTCCTTCACCGCTGTGTCTATCAAATCCTACCCATGTCTCCTAAATAGCTCGCGCATCTGTCCATCATTCCTGCTCACCGGGAAGATGGTGAGAGGTTTCTAACCAGCCTGCCGCTCCAGCTATGATTTCATTTTCCACCGAGTAGCTGGAACCATGGTTTTAAAATTCAAACCACATCATGTTACTGCCTGCTTAAAAGTTCTCAGCTGTGCCTCTTGTCCTTAGAATAACACCAACCCCATGCCAAAGTCCCTAATGCCCATGGGATCGGTCCCTGACTCCCCTGGGACTGACACAAGTTGAACCCTGCCCTAGCCCTGACCCTGGGCCCAGGTAGCTTGCAAACGCCTCCTTGCAAACCCAACCCCACGATTTTATTGCAGACCCGGCCACCGTTTCCAGCCACAAAAGGCCCCCAGCAACAGCGTTTGGATGGACATCTCTCCTGCCAGGTCAGAAAGCCACTCAGACCCCCAACGACGGCTCCAAAGCACCAACACCACATGTCCTCCCAGCCACTCTGCTTGCGTTCTGAGCCATGGAGCAGCTCCCCCGTGCCTCTCCCCATAAACACTGCCCCGGCCCCTGGGGGCGGCCGGTAAACAGATTTGCTCCCTTGCTTATCTTCCCCTGGACTGGAAGGCCTAGCACCCCATTTGCTTAATCCTCTAAAGTCAGCCTGGAGTCTACTCACAAGAATAATCCCGGCTGTATACACAGCGTCTGGAAGGCAGCAGGCCCTGTTCACGTGAACTGCTCAGGATGTGGTCTGAGGGGTTGGGGGTGGTGGGAGCCAGCCCATGGCACCAGCTGAGTGTCCTGTTCACGGCGTGGGCTTGCAGCCTGGACTCAAGAGCTCCTGGGTGCCCCCTGAGAGGAGCTCAGGAGCCCCTGCCCCCCCCCCCAAATCCAGGGCAGAACAGCCCACCTCCCTCCTTCCCTCTCTGTTTCTCAGAGTAACAAAACCCTCAGCTCACCCCTGAAACTCACCCCAGAGCCCCAGCCAGTATATGAGACCCAGCCGGCCACGCTGATAAGGAGCTTCAATGTCTAGTAATGGTTTATTGAGCACCTACTATGTGCCAGGACGATGAGAAGCACTTTGGTTTTAATATTTTTATTTATTTTATTTTTGACAGAGAGAGAGAGAGAGAGAGAGAGAGAACTGAACTGGGGGAGCTCCCAGTTCAGCATATGGTTCCGCACGGGCCGGGGCCGGGATTCGATCCCTGATCCCTGGCGCTGCAAAGTGAGCACTCAACCCACTGAGCCATCCCGGCTTCCCCGAGAGAAGCACTTTGTATACATCACCTCACACAAGCCCCCTGGGAGGGTGGACATTATTATGCCCATT